>PVJH01013678.1:0-52512 GCA_004026705.1 Nesogale talazaci
ATACAATACAGGTTCTCATAAAGACTGAATGACTATGATGAGGAAATAAAACTCTGATACACATATTTCCTCATTTAAAACCATGAAGTATTGCTTTGTTCTATAAGAAAAACTGCCTCTTGATACATATAAACATTCCACAGGAACACAATGAAATTTTCTGGGATTATCATTCTTCTTAAGGATATCCATAGTTTGTTATGATCCACACGGTAAAATGCTCTGCATAATCAATAAAACACAAGTAAACATCTTTCTGGTATTCTCTACTTTTAGCAAAGACCCATCTATCAGCACTTGTTTCACTGCCTCCTCTGAATCAGGTTTAAACCTTTGGCAAATTCCCATCACTATACTGTTGCAACCATTTTTGGATGATCTTTAGTATGTTCATGTGATATTAGGATATTGTTCTACAATTTGAGCATTCTGTTGGGTCACATTTCTTTGGAATGGGTACATATATGGATCTCTTCCCATCAGTTGGCCATGTAGCTGTTTTCCAAATTTCCTGATATAACAAAGTGAGTGCTTCCGATGGTACTCCATCAATGGCTGGAGTCTTGTTTGGGGCTAATATTTCCAGAGTAGCTCACACTTTTTCCATCCATTATCATTGGTCCTTGCTCATATACTACCTTCTGAAATGGTGGATTGACAACTAACTTTTGGTACAGTGACATTGCATACTCCTCCCATCTTCTTTTGATGCATCCTACATCATTCATTGAAGGATTCTATGGGCAAAATATTGAATGATGTAAGTATATTTTCTACCAAGTAAACTCAAGAAAATTCAATCCATCAATTTTCTTGAGTTTACTTGGTAGAAAATATACTGAGTATGTTCTTCCTTTTTGGTCTTCTATATTGCCTTTTCACATTTCGTTATGAGATTTGACTTTTTCTTCTGGAGCTCCTTTTGAAATGGTCTATTCAGCTTTTTTTTTAACTTTATCATTTCATTCATTTGCCTTAAATACTCTATGATTAAAAGAAAATTTCAGAATTCCTTCTGACATCTACTTGAATCTTTTCTTTTCTGTCTTTTGAATAACTTGTTTCTTCATGAATTGTATGCCTAACACCATCCCACATCTCATATGGCCTCTGTCACTAGTATTCACTGAGTCAAATCTGTTCCTGAAATTCAAAGAGAATAGACTTAAGGTTGTATTTTGGCTCTTGTGGACTGTATTTTTGTTTGTTTTTCTTTCGGCTTCAACCTCAACTTACATATGAGTAATGTATGATCTGATACGCAGTCAACCTTTAATCTGGTTTTAGCTCCTGCCACTGAATTTCTCCATCTCCTTTTCCTACAGCTGTAGTTGATTTGATTTCTGTGTAGTGTATCAGGGGAAGTCCATGCTGCTCGTTAAGTTGGTGAAAAGATACGTGCAATGAACAACTCGCTGGTCTTGTGCAAATCTATCACTAGCCCTGCAGATCCATTTCTGTCACCAAGACCATATTTCCAACTACTGCTTTATCCTTGTTTTTCCAACTTTGGCATTTCAATAGCCAGTAATTATAAATGCATCTTCATTGAATGTCTGGTCAAATTCAAAGTGAAAACATTGGTAGAATTCTTCAATATCTTCATCAATAAGCTTATGGTTGGTGCATAAATTAGAATAAAATTTCTGCCAGGTCTCTACCAGCTCATTCCAGCTCACTTTTGATGACTTCTGCTTTTCCTAGATTAATACTGACAGCACTCCAACTTCCTCTTAGTAGTAGAGCTTTGCAACTGCTGCTTCTTATTTTGAGTCATGCCCCTTCGTGATTGAAGAACTGAAAGTTTGCATCCTCAGGCTGTGTTCCATTTCCATCATTATGGTAACCGTACTTTAAGAAGGGAGTTCTTCATTGGACATATGGTAAGTGCCTCCTGACCCAAGGGCCTCATCTTCTGGCACGCTCTGAGATAATGCCCTGCTTTTATTCATTAGACCTTCAGTATCTGATAATGTTTTTATGTTATCCATAAAGTTTTCAGGGAATTATCTCTCAGAAGTAGACAGCCTATTCATTCTTACTAGTCTGTTCTTAATCTGGAAGGTCTGCTGAAGCATGTTCTCTTTGAGTGTGCCTGTATGTATTTTAAATGTCAGCAAGTTCACTTCCAGAATCTCAGCAACACATCAGCCAGTACAGCATGACAAACTGCTAAAGTGGCTCATCATCTGATCTATGGAACTATTTCTTATATTACATGAAAACTATCAACAACTTTGCTTTTAAAACAGTTTTAAATTGAATTACATTTCTACTTAACCATAATAACTCATGTAAAATATCAGAAAATATGAAGAAATCAGGTACTATGAAAACACCATCAGCAACTAAAATAGAGTGCATGCAATCCTAGCCAAATTATTCAAAGCATTATTGTAACTAATTAATAAAATCATTCTGACAAGAGCTCATAGTTATTGTTGTTAAGATATCAAGATAGTTCAGACTCATGTACAACAAAATGAAAAACGTCTGGATAACAATGGCATATGTCTAAACCCACTGTTACAGCCACACTCTCAACCCATTTCAAAGAGAGTCTTCCTCTTTTTCACTGACCTTCAACTTTACCACACAGGACATCCTTCACTGCAAACTTGCAGTTAACAAGTTTATGCCCAATAAGTAACTTGACTCAAACTATAAATGGACTCTGTCATCAAGTACATTATTTAGTTCAAGCGGCACCGTGAGGGTCCAAGGGAAGAAGGGCAAGGAATTGTCTTTGCATTCTTGAGATAGCTCTGCTTCAGTTAGGACACTCCAAAGGAGAAGGCTGTAGAGGTTCATAAAGTCTCAGAACTCCACAGGGTCAGATTTCCTCTGTCCAACGATGAGTTGGCAATGACTCTGTGACAATGAATTCAGGAATTGTATATCTAATTCATATTCTTTCTTTGAAGGAGATTTTCTGGCTAAAAGCAGTGCTAGTGCTAGAAAGAAGTGGCACATTTTTCTTAAGTAAATTGTGCATAATAATAGCCTACTGGGAAAATGTGTGGAGTAAAATATACAGTGTTCATTTTCTGTGTGTGAAGATAACTTTTTTAAACTTTCTCCCCTTTTCTTTATTTTGCCTATTTTAAAAATAATTTTATTCACACATAATCCATAGATGATTAAAATCCAACAGTTGAATTGTATTGAGTTGTATCTGTACAATTATTAACACAGCTGATTTTAGAACATCTTATTTCTTGCACTCATTGTTATTGCCTCCTGTTTCCCTCCAACCACCATTCCCACACCCCTGAGGAACCACAAATCCAATAACTGTCTCTATAGATTTACCTATTCTGTGCTGCTTGGAATCATACAGAATCTAAGAGAAGCAACACAAAACAAAGGATGAGGTGGTAGAGAAGGTAAAGGCTGCACACTAAAAAAAAAAAAAATACAAAACTTAAGGGATGAGAAAACAAAACCCAGCAGCAAATTCGCAGACTTACAGTTTTGAGGAGGCAAAGAATCACACCAGTGACCAAGAGCAGTGGTTGGCAAACCTGGCTCGTGTACCACAAGCGATGCTTTAGCCCTCTGAATTTGCCTCTTCCCGGTGCGGGCTCGCGTGTACAGTGCGGTCGCATTTTCATTACCTGCAGCAAAAATCGGCAGGAGGGGTGGTGTTTGGGCTACAGGAAACGAAATGCACATGGGGAATGGGGACAGAGGTGGCAGTGGGGGGCCAAGATACGTAGTGCAGGGGAAGTTCTCTGGTTTCATGCATGAATGAGCCAGTAACAGTCTGCAGCCTCATGAGTAGCAGTCACTTCTGCACGTGCCACTGCACCGGGGAACTTCTGGATCTGTTGTGAAGCTGCAAATCCTGGCCTACAGTGCAGGATCTACGGGTACTTTTGTTCAATCAATTTTAGATAGAATTTTCATTATTGGGTGTTGGTGACCTTATTTTAAAAAGAAACATTTTTAAGTGCCCTGTTTGACATAGCTACAAAGAAAAAGGAACGAAATATGGAAGACGAAAAACGTGAATTTAAAGTTGAATGGACTGAGATTTTCGTGTTTATTCAAAACTTAAATGGCTTTCTGACCTGTCTTATTTGTAAGGACAAGTCGGCACATAACAAGAAATCAAATTAGGAGGGACATTTTACAACTAAACACATTACATTTAGTAATAAATGTCCTAGAGGTGATGCGAGGAAGAATGCAGTTGAGAAACTTCAGAAGAGTCAAGAAAAATCAAGTTCTGTATTTAATCACTGGATGCAATCTTCCAAAAAATGTTAATTTTGCAAGTTTTGTGGTTAGTCAAGAGATTGCTAAGAGAGGAAAACCATATGCCGATGGCGAATATATAAAACTTTTTATAAATGCATTGGAAAAGTTATTTAGGGATTTTGAAAACGAAGATATTCTGCAAAAATAGTTGCCATTTTCTGCTAAAAGAGTGAAAGAACAGTCAAAATATCTCCCAATCTAACCAACCAGAACGTTAAAGATCTTAAATTGGTTTCAGTTTTATCAATAGCAGTTGGCAAGTCTTGTGATATAAATGGTACAGTGCAGCTTTCACTTTTTGTAAGATGCATTTCAGGTACAGGTCCGAAAGAAGAACTTTTAGGATTATTTCCACTCAAAGTTCAAGCACGTAGAAAGGATATAGTAAATGCTGTAATTAAGTGCATTGAAAAATCATATTCCACTTGATAAAATTGTCTCTATTTCAATAGATAGGGCAAAAAGTATGACCCGCATAAGAAGTGATTTGGTTGCTATTATGAAAGAGAAATGAATCACAAGATACTTACCTACAAGACACATTCAGAAGATATTTACAAAGTTATGGAATTGGTGATTAAGATTACCAGCTCCATTATAGTTAAACCTCCTAGTCATCACCAATTTAAAGAATTTTTAGTTGAAATAGAGAGTATGCAGTTGTTCTGCTGCAAACTTTGCAAGGAGATACAAAGCCATTGCTCACAATAATGTTTGTCAGTCATTGTCATGACTTAATTTTCTGTGTGTCTTAAGGTAGCTTGTAAGGAATTTAAGTTTATCAATAAATAATATCATTATTAAGCATGCTATCAAGGTGAGAGGAATGAAAGAAGGATATACATAAAATAGCAAGGGGAGGGCTGAACCCCGGTGGCGTAGTGGTTGTGCGCGGGACTGTGGCCCACTGGGACAGAGGTTCAATTCCAGCAGTGGGGCTGGGCCTCCTACTCCCACCACCGGAGAGCAGTGATGCCCCAACAAAAAAAAAAAAAAGAACAGAAACAAAATAGCAAGGGGAGATATTGGGGTCCCACCTATCAGACTCATGATGATATTTTAGGGGCTGGCTTCCTTGAGAGTGTTGAAGATTGAAAAAGGTATGTTGAGATTGTTAGGAACACCCTTATTAAATTAATAACAATGTATCTTCCTATATGTGATGTTCTAAAAAAAATGGCTCTCAAAAGAAATTTCGATTGATTTTGCTGATATTTGACTCAGTTGGCTAATAATTTTTCCCACCACTGACCTAGAGGATATTCAGGCAGGCTTCAACAAATGCGGAAGACAGTCAAATAAGATAATCAGAGAAGCTGAAGAAAAGCTGAGAGCCACGTCTGATGCTATGAAGGAAAACAGTATTAGAATAATCAGACTACCAGAACAAGACATAACAAGAAAGTCAACAGCTAAAATAGTGAAGGAATTCATAGATGAAAACTGCCCCAGCTTAATGAATGAAAACCAGCCAACCATTCAATAGGCAAAAAGAACACCATCTAGACTGAATCTCAGGAATAAGTCACTGAGTATATAATAGTTAAACAACAGAACTATGAGGAAATGGAGGAAATCATAAGACCAGGTTCTCATTCAAAAATGCAATCACCTAAAAAGGTATCCAAATAAGAATGCACAGAGACCTATCAGCAGACAATATGAAGAAGAGAGCATGGAGAGACATATTCTGAAAATGAAAGTAATGTAGCACAAACCCAAGAATGCTCTGTCCAGCGAAATTATCAAGATGGAGAAACAATACTCTTCCCAGACAAGGAAAAACTCAAATAATACCTTAAAAGAAATCCAGCACTACAAAAGATCCTTGCCAACCCTGTATAGAAAGAACGATACTCACTGAGCACAAAAAAGAGACTGCCAAATAAAACAACCCCACCCAGAGGTCAACAAAGAAAAAAAAAAACAGCACCAAAGATTGCATTGGTTCAAAAGTGAAAAGAAGGGAAGAATGAACCACACTCAGATACACATGCACAGGGTACTGATAAAACAGGCAAAGATATAGGGAAACATCAAATACAAAAGGTACAAGACTCATCACAGAGACCAGAGTATCAATGGATTAAATCCAAGCATTAAAAGGCGGAGGCTACCAGACTGCCTTAGAAAACACAACCTGTCATTCTGATACCTACAGGAGACACATCTCAAGAACACAGAAAAACATAGGCTGAGAATCAAAGACTGGAGAAAAATATACCAAGCAAAAGGCAATTCAAAAAAGCAGGGGCTGCAATCCTAATATCAGACAAAATTGATCTAAAAATGTATTCATAACAAGAGATAAGGAGGGGTACTATATAATGCTCAATGGAACAGTAGATCAAGAACCATAGAACATAAATATATATGGGCCCAAGGAGAGATCTATGAAATTGGTCAATCAACCATGCCATGTGATGAAAGAAGAAACCACAGGCTCAAAAATTATAGCAGTTGATTTTAATGCACCACTCTCCAAGAAAGATCACAAGAAAATAAGTTTATCAAGGAGGCTACAGATCTAAACATTATAATTGGACAATTGATCTGATAGATATTTTTAGAGAACTTCAAGCAAATGCAAAAAATATCACATACTTTTCCAGCACAAGTGGCACATACTCAAAGATAGACCACATGCTGGGACACAAGTTTAATCTGTGTAAATTCAAGCACATACAGATCACACTTTTCCCTCCAACCACCATGCCATAAGGCTGAAAATCAAAAAAGAATGATTAAAAAACAAGGGTAAAAAAGTGGAGGATGAATACCTCTTTGTTGTAACAGGAGTGGGTATTGGCCCAGATTAGAGGTGAAATTAGGAAGCTTCTAGAAACCAACTAGAATAAGAATACTACCTACTCAAATCTTTGGGACACAGCAAAAGCTGTTATCAGAGGAATTTTGTTAGCAGTACATGCATGCATGAAGAAGAAAGAGAGATTTATGATCCATATGCTGGTGCAAAATTTACAGCAGTTAGAACAGAGTCAACAGGATAATCCCACTAGAGCAAAGAAATGAAATAATAAAGAACAGGACTGATGTGACCTTACCACATTGGAGTGAATCACTAAGGACACACAACAGACCAGTAAGGGGTGCAAAGCAATGAAGTTCCTTGGGAATACAAAAAATAACTTTGAAGAAGGGAGTGGCACCCCATCATACTTGACAGGAAAACACTGCTAAATGCCAAAAATCAGACCTGGAACTATTTATAGGATTTCTTTGTTTGTCATTGGTTTTTGTTGTTGTTTGTTTCCTTATGTTTTTTGTTTTGCTTTGTCTTTTGTTTTTTGTTTTGCTTTGTCTTTTTGCGTGTGCTTATTATTTTCTCTGCCTGTTTACTGAGATAATTTAGGTGAGGTAAATAATCTGGAAGAGAAAATAACAGCACTGACAGTTCCAGAAGGACATAGGAGGTGGGGAGAAAGAGAAATGGAAGGGGGTTGTCAACAAACCCAGGGAGAAGGGAACAACAAATAATCTAAAAATTGATGGCGAGGAGGACGTAGGATTCCAAATGGGGCTTAATTAAGAGCAATGTAGCCAAGGGGTATTAGTGAAACCCGAATAAAAGCAAATGATAGTGGGGCAAGAGGAAAGTAAAAGGAAATAGAAGAATTAGAAGACAAAAGATCTTTATAAAGGTCTAAACAGACATGTACATATGTTATTATATTTATTTATAGTGATAGGAAAATAGATCCATATGCATGCACTTATATATTAAGTATTAAGGCAGCGGATGGACATTTGGCCTCTATTCATGTACTCTCTCCACAGAAGAACTTTATTCTAATAACTTGGCATTCCATGATGCTCCCCTCCCAAAACAATCTCTGAAGACAAAATGGGTGCATAAGCAAATGTGATGAAGAAAACTCATAGTGTCCAGCAAACAAAAGATATAGTATCTGGGATCTTAAAGGCTTGAAGATAAGAAAGCAACCATCTAGTTAGAAGCAACTAATCCCACAAGGAAGAAGCACACCAGCCTGTGATCATGAGGTGTATCGTGCATCAAAGACTCAGAACAAATAATCATATAGATATGAATGAGTTGGCGGTGGGAGTGGACAATTGAACATCCCCTTACAGAAGGGTGACAAGGAAGAAATGAGGCAGTCAGAGAGGAGGATAGCACCAACAAAATATACAACTTTAGCTCTGTAATGTTTCCTTCCCACCCCCCTCCCCCACCATCTCACTATCATAACCCCAATTTTACATTACAAATCTGGTTAGACCAAAGCATGTACACTGGTACAGATAAGAACACACAACTCAGGGAACTCAAGACAGATAAACCTCTCAGGACCAAGAATAAGAGTAGTGATACCAGGAGGGTAGGAGAAGGTTGAGGAAGAAAGAAGCAACCGATCACAATGATCAACATGTAAAATCCCTCCCCCAACTACAAACAAAAGAAAAGTGGGTGAAGGAAGACAGTGATGATGTAAGATATGAAAATAGTAATAATTTATAATTGTTGGGTAATTCGTGGTACAGGGGGGATAAAAAAAGAGGGGCTGATACCAAAGCCTCAAGTAGAAAGAAAACATTTTGAAAATGATGATGGCAACATATATACACACATGCTTGACCCAATGGATGGATGGATGGATGGATGGGTGGATGATAAAAGGTATAAGAGCCCCCCCGACAAAATGTTTAATTTTTTTAACCTATTCTGGATTTTTTATACAGAAAATCATACTAAAAGAAAACAACAGCAATAACAATAACCAAGTAAAACAAAAATCTCATTCAAAAAGAAATCATAAAATACTAAAAATTAGAACAGCTATAAAATGTGTCAAAAGGGAGATCAAATGATATGGTGTTAAAATTTATTCTAATGACATATGAAACAAACCATTCTCCAATGCATTCTGCATGATAACAATGCTAATTATAGTCCTGGTTTATCTTTGGACAAAAAGAATTCACAAGAGGCTTAATCCACATGCATTTCCTCTTGATTTTTTTAAGTGAAATAACTTGTAAAAGGAAAAAGGGAGAACAAATGAAAAGATATTGCATTTTATCTCAATTCTTTCTACCATAAACAACTGTGCTATGTTCTTTTTCACAACTCTGGACTGTGGTCAGAGGGGATTTCTTTGTGTGGACCCAACAAATGGGATTTGAGCTTCCACGTCATCTATAGCTTTTTGAAAACCAGAGGTTCACAATTTAGGCTCCAATTCTATTTCGTCCTTTGGATTAGAATTATATTATTTGCAATTATTGGGTCACACAATCTGGTGTGCTTCTTCCATGTAGACTTGCTTAATGCTTCACAAGATAGTTACTTGTTTGATAACAAGTCTTCAAGACCACAGATGCTATTCTTTTGGAATAAGCAGACATCATCTGGCTTGATACACTTTTCTGTAGCACCCATATAATCTCAGTAATCTCTTCATGAGGGAGAACATTGAGTAGGGGCATGTCACAAGAACTAATTGTTCATAGATTCACACTATAACTAAATGTGAGCTCAAAATCCATTCATCTCTCTCTATAGATGCCTCTGGTTTACTTGAGAGACACCATGACCATTTTACATTGCAGAGTATAGTGAATCATTTTCCCGTGACATAAAGTAGTTCTATTGATAATGTTATTAATTTAGCCAGTGGTATAGAATTTGATGTGGTTGAGAAAAGGAAATTATACAAGTATAGGCCAGCTAGCTACCTATCATGATATGTCAATTGTTGACATGTATAATCTATATTCTTGAGTCACTGACCTCTATATGCACAAATAATGGAAGCTTTTGATAGGGAAAATAACGGTAGCCAAGCCATGTCTATCAGATTAATACATGTCATGATTAAGCATGAGGTCATTAAAATTGTAAGTATACAATAGTCACGGTCCACCATTCATTGAACATGCTCAAGACAAGAAATCCACACCAAAGTCCAACATTTGCCAGTTCGGTGCCTTTGGGATAGCAGTTACTGCTTCTTCTCACACTAGGAGTTTTAACCTTAAATAAAAAAGCAGATGAGTCTGAGATGCACCTAATTTCACTTAGTATTTTTTCATACTGAGTCCTACTGGTGTAGCCTATAAATGATGTTGTGCACTACCATGAAGGAAACTTTTTATTCTTAAACATTTGTTTATTATATAGGTCTTTTACAAATTACTATTCCATAAACATCTATATCCATAAAAGTAGTATCTATAAAGTAAGAAACATAAATTTTAGAACTCCATCATTGCTAAATCTGCCATGGGTGTACATACCAGAATATTTTAAGGGATTGATTATTGTTAATTAAAATCATTTTCCCCTTTATACCTAAGCTTTGCTCTAGTCTTCCAGTATTGCAGAGGGTACAAATGAAGCTATTTGTACTCCACTGGTCCTGAGGGGTTCATCTGACCTGAATTCCCTTTGTTTCCAGCTCCTCTCTGTGATAGGTAAGCTTATTGTGCTAACATGACCAAAGAAGGTAGGTAGCTTTGTTGTAACAACGTGGCCAATGAGCACACAACATCAATTGAAGGGCGGGGATATAAATGGTTCAGCGATCCCTGCCCTTGCTCTCTTGTTCTTGGATCTTCAGACCAGCCAGCTGCCTTGTTTGTCCTGTCCCTCCTTCTCCAAGCGACACTACCAGTGGGACACCTAATCCATGGACTGTGTTGCTGTGAGTTGAGGTTTCTCCAAGCCCTGCTTTGCCATGCTCCTGGAATATATATCTATTGAGCTGGGGACAATTGGATGCCGTCATCTGGCTGAATATTATTGACTTGCTTTGCTGTTTGCTGCTTGTGACTTGATAGCTTGAATTGCTCTACACCGGACTACTTGGTGGCCCTCAAGACTTGAAAGACAGCCAGTGTACTAGCTGTCTCACACAAGTGAGTTGCACCTAGTCATTTGTACTGCTTTATTGAGTAGCTAACTGTTTATTTCATATGTTAGATATCCTTCTATCTATATAAATATGTAGAGAGAGTTATTAGTGTCCTGGCTTTGTTTCCCTGAAGAACCTTGTCTTACACACTCTCTGTACCAGTGTACATTTTCTGACATCGCCAGAAGGTATAATGGGAACCATGATTGTTGCGGGAAGGAAAAATTTAAGAACTAGAGAAGAATTATATTTTTCATAATTGCCATGCTTCAGCCTGACTGGCTCATCTCCTCCCTGAGATCCTTCTGTAAGTGAATGTCCACTTGCCCTCAAATGGGCTTTTGGTCCCCACTCTGCACTTTTTCTCATTCACAATGATGTGATTTTTTTTATACCTGATCCCTTCGTCACCTATGATCACATAGGCTGGTGTGCTTCTTCCATGTGGGTTTTGTGAATTCTGTGATAGATGCCGCTTTTTACCTTCAAGTCCTTAAGACCACAGATGCTTTATCTTTTGATAACCAACACCATCAACTTTCTGAACTACAGTTCCTTCTGTCCCCAATTGTCTTCAGAGATCATATCAGGAAGGTGGGCTCACAATGACATGATTTTTTTTTCTTATTTGCTGCCTGAAACCTGATCCCTATAGCACCTAGTGATCTCACAGGCTGGTGTGCTTCTTTAGGGTGGGGTTGGTTGCTTCTCAGCTAGATGACTTCTGTTTACTTTCAAGCCTTTAAGACCTCAGACACTATTTCTTTTGATAGCTGGGGATCATCAACTTTCTTCACCACATTTGCTTATGTATCTATTTGTCTCCAGGTATCCTTTGGGGAAGGTGAGCATCATGGAACGGCAGTTTAATTGAACAAAGTGTTCTTGCATTGAGGGTGTACTTGAGTGGAGGCTCAATGTCCATCTGCTACCTTAGTACTACACCTGTAAATATACATGCATAGATTTATTTCCTCTTCATAATATATAAATATATTTACATATATACATGCCTGTATTTAGATCTCTATCAATGCCCTTTACCTCTCAGTTCTTTCCTTTTTTCCTTTTACTTTCCTCTTGTCCCACTATCATGCTCAGCCTTCATTTGGGTTTCAGTACTTCCTCTCAGTTACAATACCCTTGCTCAAGCCCTACCAGGCCACTTACACCCTCCATGCCACCAATTGTGGATTACTTGTTCCATTGTTCCTGTGTTTCTTAACACCACTCCCTGTCCCTCAACTCCCCTTTTCCCATGCCCCCCCCCAAAAAACCATTGCTTTCTCTTCCTGATTGTTTATCCAGGTATCCTCCCTTCTTGATTTTCTCTGTTTGGAGGGATTCAGACCACACTGCTTCCCTACCATGTGACCCCAGAAATGTCCTCTGTAGCAGTCGGCTTCAGAAAGGAGACCATGTGACAAGTGCTGTTGCCATTTTCCCAGTCCCTTTCTGTGTCCGTTTAGCTCCTCACAAGTACGCCATGGTCTGAGCATTGTGTGCCAGCATGGGGTCCAGTCCAGCTCTCTCTCTCTCTTCCTCCCTCTTGGCCTGCCTGAATACTGGCTCCTCTCCCCGACCTGCTCTCTGACACACCTACTTCCAGGATGGAGGTCAGTTTGACTCTGATTGGGGCCAACCCTATAGCTCTCTCCTTTAATGCATCCTTCCATGTAGCCACACTGTCCTCATGGTTAGATGCTTCATGGTAGGGTCTGCAAGTCCACTCTGTGGAGACAAGACCAGTAATTTCCCGTCAGGTGGATTAGTGCTCTGCCCCCTGTGCTATCATTTCACTTCCAAAAACCTCCTTTTTCTCTACTCACCCCCCATACTTTTCCCATTACTGTGTTGGACCAACATGTACCTCTTTGGGTTTGGTCTGATCTCCTCCCTCTTCCTTGTATCTCAGCCCAAATCTTATGATATATGTGACTTCTCTTCTACACCTACCATACTGATTGCACTTGCCTCAGGTACTCATGCTGTACTTTTCCTTCTGTGATTGACTGACTTCTCTTAGCATAATTTCTTACAACTCTTTCCATGAAAACATGTGTTTCATGTGCTCACCAATGCTTCTGAGTGAAGCATAGTACTTCATTCTGTGTATGTGCCAGAGTTTGCTGATCCACTTTTCTACTGATGGAAATCTAGATTGTTTCCAACTCTTTGCAGTTGTGAGTTGTGCTGCAATAAGCATTGGAGTGCATACAACTGTTCTTGGTTTATTCCTTACCTCTTCTGACTATATGCCCAGTAGAGATGTAGACAGATCATAAAATAGCTCAATTTCCATCTTCTTTAAGTATCGCCAGACCACTTTCCGTAGTGGCTGTACATATTTACAGAACCATCAGCAATGTAGGAGAGTTCTTATTTCACCACATCCTCTTCAGTATTTGTTGCTCTCTGATTTTTGATTTGGGCTAGCCTTAAAGGTGTTACATGGTATCTCATGGTTGTTCTGATTTGCATTTCTCTGATGGCTAGTGTTTTCCTCTTTTTGCAGGCAAGGAGGGTATTGGAGATTTTCATAATAAGCCTTTTACCTATTTTGTCTAAAAATACTCTCCCAGTCTGTGGGTTGCTCACCAGAACACTTCCACTTGGTCTCCTGGACCCTAGACTCACCAGAGCTCCCCTTATGGGGTGCTTACCTTGGTGTAATCTTGACTAGAACCTCGAGTTGTATGTTGTTTTGGTTTGGTTTGGTTTGGTTTGGGGTTTTTTTTGGGGGGGAGCATCACTGCCCTCTGGTGGTAGGAGTAGGAGGCCCAGCCTTGCTGCTATATTTGAACCTCCAACCCAGTGGGCCACGGTCCCATGTACAACCACTATGCCACCAGGGATCAGTCCTCAAGTTATATGTTTTTAAACACTGAATTTGTCATATAATGTTCTAGATTGTCACCATCACACTGAACTTCAGCAATCATTAAAAAAGAGATGCAAGGTGTGTTTGACTGAGTTGTCTAAAGAAAAAAAATATTAGATGCACTGGTTCAGCTCAAGTGTATGGGTCTGATCCTAGCTGTGACCCTCTTCAGACTCATGTAACTACAGATCAATGAAACATCAAGATAAAGTAGAAGGCAGGGAAATCACAGAAAATAGGTGTGGAGTCCAATGAATCCAAGATCAGTGGAAACATGGCAGTACTCTGGCAGCTCCACAGGTAGGTGGTCCACAGGGGGGTCATCTCCTCGAGGTAGACACAGGGTCCCCAAGGCATAAAGGTAAAGGGGTAAGAGGAAGGAGATATTCTTGCTGTCTTCTTGCTAAAAAAGGTGACATCCTTAGGAGGCATCATCTGGCTAGCATCTGACTGACACATTGCACTCCAATCCTGCTCAATCACAAAGGTGTAAGTTGACATAAATCCTAACTGACACACAAGATTTTAATAGCCCTTAAAAGATCGATTAAATGTACTTGACCACTTCTTGAGTCTCAGACCTACTTGTTTTTACATTTTGCTTTTCTTTTCAAGAAACAATTTGAAAAATGAAGTCAACATACTATAAATATTTGCTTCTCGCATCAATTTCTAAGATAAAATGGGTAGTTTAATGGAGTGTAAGAAACAGCACAAACTTTATAAAGACTTTTATCATCAACAGAGAAGCTTTTAAGGACATCCCTCTTTAAAAAGAAAACAACATAAGAAAATAATTCAGACTCCTTAATATTTTTTCTGCTGTTGGAAGGCTACTCTGCCATCATATTTTGCATATTATTCTAGAGAGATTAATCAACGATGTCATAGTGCTATAAAATTATACCATAATTTCAGCATTTCAGAGATAATCAATAGCATTATGAAATACTAATACATTATTCTCTGTGGACATGTAGGTAAAACTCAATTCCCTCAGCAAGATTTGAGACCACAAAATTCATGACAATTTCTTAAAGGTTCTCTCATTCTTTCAATTACATATTTCATAAATGTAAAATGGCCTGTGTGCTATAAATAGTATGTACTCTAGTAATACAATGTTATATAAATAGTACTCATAGTTCACAAGCAATTCATAAAATGCATTACAGGTTCAACTGAAATAATTGAATACACACTTGAGGATATTTCATACAATGTCTACACATATCACTGAAGAAATCATTAGCAAAAGCATCTGTTAGCAGTGAAAATTAACAATGTTATCTGTCCCCAGATAAGAAAATTTGTGAAAATTTTTCTCAATTAACATAATTTCTTCTCTTTTACATAAGGTATTTTGAGAGCTGAACTACAAAAAAATTTTAGTGAGCTGATAATTTGGCATTAAGATAACATTTCTTAATTTAATGACTTCACACATGAATTGAGTTAAGCAGTTCTCATAAAAAGAATTTGAATATACTAATATGGGAAAAGTGAGTTAATCAGAATTCCTGAAGTTAAGCTTTTATTCTATTTTACTTAAACAAAGATCCCAATAACAAAATATTAAGTTACAATGTTTAGTAAAAATGTGTTATGCTCCTAAATGGTTTTTAATAGAATGAAGTAATTGCTATTTACTAAAAAATTTCTCCAGTTCATTGGCCTTTCTGGTAAACAACAGAAATGAAGATGTCTGATTATTATTGTGCATAATGAAGATGCATATTATTATTGCCTGTCATTAAGGCGCATCCTGTTCATAGCAAGCCTATATACAACAGAACCAAACACTGTCCACTCCTGCACCATCCTTAAACTGCTGTTATCATTTTTAAATTGTTTTAATTGCTGTGACTTTGAGGACATTTTTGATGCCACTATGTTGATCCACACTTTTTGAAGGTCTTCCTCTTTTGTACTGACCTTCTACTTTCCTGAGAATGATGTCTTTTTCAATCTTTCTCCATTTATCATGATGTTACATATTGGTCCATTTGTGAGAATTTTTGTTTTCTTTAGTTGTTGACTTTCATCAGCTTCAAATTCAAAGTTGATTCTGCAAAACACAGATTGCTAATAAGCCTTGGTCTAATCCTCAGGCTACATTCTTCTTAACACACAATCCAGCTTCTGTGATTATTTGTGTACCACAGAGCAAATTAGTCTGATAAATGGATACAACCCTGATAAATACTTTGCCTTACTTGCAATTTAGCATGCTTCCTTGTTCTGTTCAAATACCTTTAAATTGATGTACAAGTTCTGAATGAGCACAATTAGGTGTTCTGGAATTCTCATAGTTTGTTATTACCCACAGAGTTCAATGATTTTTTTCAGTCAATAAAATAAACACATTTTTGGTATTTTCTTTTTTTGGCCAAGATCCATCTGACATCAGTAATGATGTATTTCATTCAATATTTTGTTTGTGAATTTACCTTGAGTTTCTGCTAGCTCTCCATTAATGTACTGTTTCAACCATTGTTGAATGATCTTCAGCAACATTTTATTCTATGTGATTTTTTTAAATAATTGTGTTGTGACATAATTTACATACCATAAAATTCAATAGTTTAATCATGTTAACAAGAATTATGCAATCATCATAGTAATAACTTTAGAACATATAAAGGATATTTTTGGATAATCCACACATTCTGTTGAGTCACCTTTCTTTGAAATGAGGATAAAAACGGATATCTTCCAATCATTTGGTCAGATAGGTGTCCTTCAAATTTCTTAATGTAGATGACCAAATGCTTCATCAGCTTGTTAAAGCACTCCAATTGGTATTCTACCAATTCCTGGAGCCTAGTTTTATGATAATGCCTTCAGTCTCTCTTGGACTTCTTCCTTCTATATCATCGGCTCCTGATCATAGGCTACCTATTGAAATGGGTATTTGTGGATCAGCTCTTTTTTGGTATAATGATTCTATGTATTCTATTTGACATTTATTGCATCATTAAATATTTTACCCATGGAATCCTTCTATTTTTTTAACTTGAGACTTGAAGGTTTCTGTAAGAGTCTCAGGTTAACACATACTGAAAATATAGTCTTCTCTATTGAATTTCTAACTCTAGGTCTTTGCACATCACAATATTTCATTGTCTTCTTGAACAGCTCTTTAAATTTTTTTCAACTCTTTTACTTCATCATTTCTTTCATTGGTGTTAACATGTTTCATAGTCACTTATGGTACCCACTTTGATGTTTTCTTTCATTTAGGATGTTCCTGATGTCCCCACAGTTCATTGGGTTTACTATGATTAGTGTTCAATGAGATATATCTATTCTTGAGATGGTCCCCAAATTCACATGGGATATACTACTCGATGTCTTTTTTTAGCTTTTGTGCCTGGGTTTTTGTGTGTGTGTTTTAACTTTAACAGTATTTTTATATAAGCAATACATGGTCTCCTCTTTTCAGCTGCTAATACTGAGCTTCTCTATCGTCTCTTCACACAAATGTAGTCAATTTGATTCCTATGTATGACATTTGGTGAAGTCGATGCATAGCTGCAAGTTACATTGTTGAAATAAAAAGTATTTGCAATGAAGAAATTGTTGGCCTCGCAAAATTCTCTCAGCTTCATTTTTTATCACCAAGGCCATATTTTCCAACTCTTACCCCTTCCTTCTAGCAACATCGTGGTTACTCTTGGGCTGTTAAATCCATGATCAGTGATACCTCTGCTTCTCAAGAGAAAGTCCAGGCTCTCTACGACCATCACCAAAGAGTTACAGCCTCTGAAACTCACAGAGGCAGCTTGACCATGACCTGTATGATATCTGTGAGTCCAAATCGACTTCATGGCAGTGAGTTTTTGTTTTTCTTTTTGGATTCCTTCCTCTTTCTTTCCAAAGTTCATATTCCAGTTACCAATAATTATCAACATAACTTGATCACATACTTAAAGAGTTTCAAACTGAAGAAGCTGGTAAAGGTCTTCAATTTGTTCATCGCTAGCTTTAGTGGTTGGAACTTAAGTTTCAATAATATTTGAAGTAATTGAATTTCCTTATATGTGTAAAATTATCATCCTGTCACAAACAGCTGTGTTTAAGATAGGCAATTACATGTACTTTCTGAAAAGTTTGCCATCCATATTACTGAAAACCATATGAATGCCTGATTCACAAAGGCCATTACTGATACATTTCAGATCACCAATACCTTGGATAGTTTGTTTGTTTTTAATGTGCTTCAGATATACAGTGAAACTATAAAAGCTAGAACTCTCCAAGAGTATCTTGTTTTTCTCAGATGCTCAAGTTTTGTGCTTGTGACAGGGTGCACTCTTTTTTTCTTTAATTAAATATTTTTATTGAGGGTTCTTACAAATCTTTTCACAATCCATACATTCATACAGTGTGTCGAGCACATTTGCATGTATGTTGTCATCATCATTTTCAAAGCATTCTCTTCCACTTTAGTCCCTGATATCAGCTCCCCATTTCTTTCCTCTCCCTCCCCCACCCACCCTCCCTCCCTCACGACCTCTTTGTAAGGTCTAAATTACTATTTTTCTATCTTACATTGCCCTCCGTCGACCATCACCTACTTTTCTGTTGTTCATCCACCTGGGAGGGGGTTATAGTTGATCTTTGTGATAGGTTTACTCTTTCTCCTCTCACCCTCCCCAAATCCTCTTGGCATCTCTATCTCATTGTTGGCCCTGAGGGGTTTATCTATCCTGGATTCCTGTGTTGTGGGCTCTTATCTGTAGCAGTGTGTGTGTTCAGGTCTAGTCCGATTTATAAAAATTGAGGTCATGATAGTGGGGAAAGAAATCACCAAAGAAGTATAGAAAAGCTGTGTGTTCCATCCTGACTGGCTCATATCTTCCCTGTGACCTCCTGATAGGAGTATGCCAATTTTCTACAGATGGGCATTGGCTCTACACTCCATACTTGCCCCCACCACCCCACTTACCTTGGGTATGATTTTGTTCTGATCTTAGATACCTGGTACCTGATCCCATTGACACCTCATAATCACACAGGCTGACATGCTTCTTCCATGTGGACTCTGTTCCTTCACAGCTAGGTGACCACTTGTTGATCTTCAAGCCTTTAAGACCCCGAATGCTATATATATTGATAGGGTCCATCATCAGCTTTCTTCACCACATTTGATTTTGTACCCATTTTCTCTTCAGCAATCATGTAGGAAAGGTGAGCAAGACAGAATGCCAGATTATTAGTGCAAAATTTTCTTTTGTTGAGGGAGTTCTTGAGTTGAGGTCCAATATCCATCTGCAACCTTAGTTCTTAGCATATAGATATGAGAATATAGTTCTATTCCCCTCTGTAGATGATAGATAGATATAGATTATAGATGATAGATAGATAGATAGATGATTGATAGATAGATAATAGATAGCTAGATAGATAGATATAGAGACATTTGATATATGTATGTGACTGTATGTAAACCTCTATAAATGTCCATTGCCTCCTGGTTCTTTATTCTACTTACTTTTACTTTCCTCTTGTCCCACTTTCATATCCAGCCTTCATCAGGTTTAGTAATTTGTTGCTGCTACATTGTCCTTGTTGAAGCCCCACTAGGCACCCTACTCCCTTCTCTCCATTGATTTTAGTTCACTTGTTGTTCCCTTGTCCCTGGGTTGGCTTACTGCCCTCCCCCCACTCCTTTCTCCTATCTCCCCTTCTCCTGTATCCCCCAGCAATCATTGGTCCCATTTTTTATCTCCAAGTTGTTTATCCTGCCTATCTTATCTAGATAGACATGCAAAGACAGTAATATGTGCAAAAAAAAAAAACAAAGTCAACAATCCAACAAAGGAAGTTTAGACCAACAAGACAACAAAAACAAAAAGAAAGCCACTGACAGAAATGGAAAATCCTATACATAATTCAAGGTATGCTTGTTGGCCTTTAGAGTATTTTCCAGTCAAGTCTAATGGGGTGCCTCATTCTGTCTCCAACGTCTATTTTTGGTAGTTCCAGGGGATTTAATCACTTTGCTCCACTTTGCATGCCCTTTGTGTTTCATAACATGGTGTCAGATTGTGTCAGATGGTGTCAGATTGTGCACAATTCATGCACTGTCTCCACTGTTGCCCCTGCAATGCTATGGTTTTGTGTGGGGTGTCTTTTCTAGTGGTGGCATCAGCCTTGTGGTCTTCTCTGTGCATTGTCTCCTACAAGCAGGATGTTGCCTTTGGGGTGTGATGAACCAAGATGTCCTCTTTCCCTCTCTATCCCTTTTGATTTCTCCCATGTGCTCTAATCAGACATGCGTCTCTCCCCAAGCTGTAGCCCCAGTTCTTTCCTCTTAAGTGCATTCTTCTGAGTGGTGGTGGTGGTATCCACATAGTCGGGTCTGCCCCAACTTTGAGTCTGGGTTTGGGTATGGCCCAACTATGGGTCTAGCCCAAATATGGTCTGGGTTAGGGATTGGGTCTGGCCCTTCAGATGTCTCTTTGAATCCCTGGTACATCGCTCTATGTTGTATTCATGCCTTGGCATATCAGATTGAAGTCTGGTCTCGCTCTCCCTCTCCTATGGAGACATAAACAATACCCTTCCCTTGGGTGGGTCAGTGCCTTGCTTTCCCACCTACCCATGTCTTCTCCCCCTCCTGTTTCTTTCTCCCTCCTATTTAGTTGGCTGCCATATATCCCTGGATTGGATTTGGCCCCTGCCATAGTAGCTGGACTTCACCCCAGGGAAGTATGTATATAGTAGCTTATCCCATATGCCTCATTATTTAAGCTGACCTCAAAGGACTTATGTTGTACTTGTCCTTTTGTATTTGGCTTACTTTACTCAGCAGGGTTTCCTCCAATTCTTCCCAAACAGAAATGAGCTTCATGCACTCATTGCTTCTTTTTAGGGATTGTATGTATAACACAATTGTCTGATCCATTCGTCTGTTGATGGAAATTTGGTTGTTTCCAGCTCCTTGCAATTGTGAACTGTGCCATGGCGAACATAGGGGCACAGATATCTGGCTGTGGTTTGTTTCTTGCCAAAGAGGTATTCACTATAGGAAAAAATATTTTTACTTTCTCTGAAAGTATACCATCTCATATAAACTCTGGATAGGGAAACATCATGATATTGAGGGATTTTTAGGAATATAATTTAGTACATTGTATTGATTCAATGGTGCAGTGAAAAAGAGACAGAAGAAGTAGCTGGAAGATAAATCACCTGTATATATTGCAAGAATTCACCAAGAGAGTAATAAGAGGGCCCACCAACTGGGAAAACATCTTTAGCAATGACACATCAGACAAAGGCCTTATTACTAAAATCTACAATATTTCACAAGCTTACAATAAGAGGAAAAACTAACTACCCACTGAAGAGGTGGGCAAAAGACCTGAACAGAAGGAGAAGAAATCCAAATGTCCAAAAACACATGAGAAACTGTCACTGAACATTATCCATAAGAGGAATGCAAATTAAAACCACTAGGAGATACCACCTAACACTCACAAAGATAGCCCAACTAAAAAAATCTGGAAGCAACAAGTGTTGGGGGGCTGTGGTGAGATAGAAACTCTCATCCACGACTGGTGGATCTATAGGTGTGTACAGCATCTATGGAAATTGATTTTGTTATTTCTAAAACAGATGGAAATGGAGCTACCATACAGCCCAGCAATCCTCCTACTGGGCATATACCCAGAAAAAGCAAAAAACAAACAATTAACCAGACATCTGTGCTCCAATGTTCATCGCGGCACAGTTTACAATTGCAAGAAGTTGGAAACAACCCAAATTTACATCAAAAGACGAATTAAAAATCTGTGATACATACATACAATGGAATGTTACACATCTCTGAAAAGTAATGATGAACGCATGAAACATATTGCTGCATGGGAAGAACTGGAGGAAATCATTCTAAGCGAAGTTAGCCAAGTGCAAAAGGACAAGCACAACATGAATCTGCTGAGGTAAGCTTTAAAAAAAAAGAAAAAAGAAAAAGGGGCATAGGGAAAAGGCTACTGGGGCTGAGCCCTGGTGGCGTAAGTGGTTGAGTGCGAAACTGCAGCCTGTGGACTTGGTTGTTCAAATCCAGCAGTGGCTCTCAAGAGTAGCACTGGGTAGCTCCCACGACCACCAAAGGGCAGTGATGCCCCCCAAAACAACAACAACAACAACAACAACAACACAACAAAATCAACAACAACAAAAGAAAAGAAAAGGCTACTGTATATAAAAAGTAATGGGGTGAGGTTCAGGTAATATGGTGAGGGGCAGACCAAGTCTAGGGCTACCTATTGTGGTCAATTATAAAGGAAGGAGAGTTAGTAATGTGTAGCAGGGGAACAGGGGACTAATCCACCCAAGGGGAGGGTATTGCTTATTTCTCCACTGGGAAAGAAGAGCCAGATTTCAACCCGGTGTTCTGGGATGTGAATGCAGTATGATGGCATGGAGCAGGGAGCCAGTGGAGTGGGCTAAGAGCCCAGGCCCAATCCCATACCATGTGAACACCCCACACTCCCAGAAGAATTCACTTTAGACGATAGCACTGAAGCATGGGGGAAAGGGACATGTCTGACATGAGCACACAAGAGCAAATGAAGGGGGAGGAAGAGACAGTGGAGCATATTCTGGCCCACCAAGCCCTGAGGAATATCTCCCCCATGAGAAAAGCCAACACACAGAGAGGGCCAGATTGTCAGCTCCACTATGAGACATGGCATTCCTTGCTCACCCAAGGCCCTATGGAGGACAACGCTGGAGACAGCATCAGGATGGCAGACGTCTGTCCTTACCCCACAGAGGAAAACACTAATTGTGTGCAGCAGAGCAGCAGGGGGGAGCAGAGCATGGAGGTCTTGAGGGAGTGCCAAAGATAGATTTGGGGGCCAGGGCATGGAACCCCATCAGATTCAACCAGAGTTTATTCATAGAGGTCAACAAACAGACCTTGAACTATTTACAGGTTTTGCTTTATTATTATTTTTTATTTATCTATAAATATTTACTGGGATTTTTTTTTCTTGTCATCGTTTCATTTTCTTTTGTCACTTTATCTTGCTATGCCTTGTTTTTCTTGTACATAGTATCATCTTTACAGCCATCTAGCTCAGAAGCAACAAAGCCCACATTGACGAAGCACACTAGACTGTGTGACCATGTGGTATTGAAGGGATCTGGTATCAACCATCAAAAAACTAAAAATTATATCATTGTAAATGAGGGGGCGTACAGGTTGAAGATCCAAAGTCCATCTGTAGTAATGGACTTCTTACAGAGGGGTTGTAGGGAGGTGACAAACTAGTTAGGGCACAGTGTAGCAGTGATGAAACATAAAACTTTCTTCTAGTTCTTCAATGCTTCCTCCTTCCCGATAACATGACCCCAATTCTACCTAACAAATCCAAGTAGACCACAAGATGTACACAAGTAAAGATAGGAGCCGGAAACATGGGGAATCCAGGACAGATGATCTCTTCAGGACTAGCGGTGGGAGAGATGATACTGGGAGGGTGGAGGGAAGGTGGGGTCGAAAGGGGGAAGGGATTATAAGTATCTACATGTACCGCCCTGCGATTACAGACAATGGGAAAGTGGGTGAAGGGAGACATCAGACAGTGTGAGATATGACAAAGCAATAAATTTATAAATTATCATGGGTTTATGAAGTAGGGGAGCAGGGATGGAGGGAGTAAATGAGGAGCTGATGCCACAGGCTTAGATAGAAGGCAAATGTTAAGAGAATGATGAGGGCAGTGGATGTACAGATGTGCTTGATACACAATGAACTTATCAATGGATTGTGATGAGTTGTATGAACCCCCAATAAAAGGATTTAAAAAGAGTTATGTGACACCCAATAAAATGATTAAAAATAAAATAAGTAGTAGGGGACACTTTGTAACATAAATTCACATGCTCAGTATGATTATAAAGGAAATTTTTATCCATTGGTTTTATGCAGAAGGAAACACTCACATAATTACATTAAGGGGCAAAAGCCATGAGGTAGTTTATATAATATATAAGGTGAATGGAAGAAGAAAAAATAATATAATTTAAGTATTCATATTTCAACTAGTTTTGGCATTAGTAATGAGCAGATTTGCTTTCATTTTTTTCACTATTTTTCTAACATAATCACATAATAAACAGAGCAGTGCACTCTTTTGTTAAATAATCTCAGAAACTTGGTTACTGTTTATTCTCAATTTGATATCAGGGACCAGAAGACTATAGGGAACTGTGCAGTCGACAGTAGTAAAATCTTAATTGCAGTAATCTCTTAGTAGGACACTGATATTGCATTATGTTCTATTATAAGTTTTTCTTCTTCATGGGGACACTCTTACTAGATAGCCCCTTGTATTAGTTCTAGGTAGACTAGAGAAACAGTCTTAAACACAGATATGTATATAAAGGAGAGGTTTCTATACAAGAGAAATGGAACATTGAGAAATCATCCCAACCCAGTCTAGTCCAAGCCCATAAGTCTGATATTAGTCTATATGTCCAATACCAGTCTATAAGTCATCTTCAGATTCATGAGGCACATGCAATGACACCAGGATAGTCACAGGCCAGTGGGTGCAAAGTCTTTGCATCCACTGGTGGTAGAAGCATCTCAGAGCTGGCAGGAGCCTCTCTGTGGCTTCTTAAGCATCTCAGCACTGGAAGGGATCTCTACCTGGCTTTTTTGGCTTCAGAGGTCTAGTTCCATCAGGGTAAACCCCTGTGGCTTCTCCTCCAGGATGTTTCACAGGGAGTCAGCCTTGTGTCTTGTTAGTAGAGCGTCTCCAAGAGACTGAGTAGTGAGTCTCTCACCTCCAAGGGGAAATACAACCTATTTCCCAGAATTCTTAGGAGAAATCCATGCCCACACTGAGGTCTCATTGGCTATCTCCAGATTGACAGGCTACACTCCACCCCTACATTCTTAATCCTCAAACTGACACCAGATTGGGTGACTGCTACACCCCTTCCCAGTCATAGGACATGTCTACATCTAAACTTGCCTATATAAAATTGCAGTGGAATGCAAATATGTGTTATCGCCTATCACAAAAGTGTTTGTAGAACTTTTGAAGTTAAGAAATAAATGGAAAATCCTGAAAGATATAAGAGAAATAAAAGAGCCCAAACAAATGAAGCAGTCTTAATATAATCCATTTGTGGTAAATATATGAACAGTAATAAAGATATATTGTAGTAGCATTTAAAATACTGTTATACTTTCTGTTATCCTTGTTTTTACTGCACAGTTTGAGTATTTTTCTCTCTCTCTACACTTCCCCCTCTCTCTAATGAGTAAATATTCACATCATAGGCAAGAGAAGAATTTTTTATTTAATCCTATATATTCAAATTTTCTGTTTTACTTTCTAATTTTTGTTATTTAAATGCAGGGTGCTTATTAAAATGAAGGCATTTGTTGAATACTTAGCCAAGGAATGTAGTGAATGATTTTATGAGCATTAAATTTAACAATCTAGTCCACTGTGTTTTATAGTTTTAATAATATGATGCAAAAGCCTTTACTCTAGCATGATAATAAAATAACAGAAACTCCAACCAAAAACTGCTCATAATTTCAACCCAAATTCATATCAGTATGTCATATAATCTTTTTGTTCTTTGTCTATCTTGCTAGCTTATAAAGATGAAATGTCTGCAGCCATTTTTTAATCATTTTTCTACTTATATGAATTTCACTATAAAATTAACCAGTGCATTAATTACTTTTATCTAAAGTTCATAATAAAATTAATATATTTTTCCTCAAGGTAGATATTTCTACCTGTAGTCACTAGCTAAATTTCAGTACAACTAAATGAATACCGACAAAATTCATGTTCTAAGAGGTACTAATTTCTTATAAATATTCATTATTTTACAACTTAATATTAACATTTTTATTAGTGAGTAAATATTTATTAAATAGCCACCTTATGTCCATTACTCTAAATGCTAAAATCTATCTTAGAAGGACAGGTACAAGTCATGGGACATTCTAGATTTTCCTATTATTGATTAAAGCAGTATTACGAGTATTAAAGCATTATCTTGTCTTGCACACTATTATTTATCAATTAGATTAACTAAGGTATCACCATTGCATTATCAGTAGCATATAAAATAAATGTATATGTATATACATATGAAGGACCTAAAGCACTTGCTGATATATATCAAAAATTGCAAATTTTTGATATATATCAAAAATTATGGAGTACATCTCAATGTGAAGAAAACCAAAATCCTCAGAACTGAACCAATCGTTAACATTATGATAGACAGAGAAAAGATTGAAGCTGTTGAGGATTTTGTCTTCTTGGAGCCACAGTCAATGGTCCTGGAAGCAGCGGTCAAGAGGTCATATAATGCGTTGCACTGGGCAAATGTGCTGCACGAGCCTTCTTCAAAGTGTTGAATAGCAAAGATATTACTTTTATGACTAAGGGGCACCTCACTCAAGTCAGAGTATTTTCAATTCCTTCATAAACATTTGAAAGTTAATCACTGACTAAGCAAAACTGAAGCAAAATTGATGCATTTGAATTGTGGTGCTGGTAAAGAATTTAGGCCAGGAATACCAGAAGGACAAATGTCATGGGTGAAAAACAGCCAGACATTCCTTAGAAAAAAAGATGACAAGACTTCATCTCAGGTTCTTTGCCATGTTATCAAGAGTAACCAGTACCTTGGAAAGAATATTATGCTTGCTAAAGTGGAGGGGAAGAGAAAAAGAAGAAGGTGGAAAAGATGGATTGACACAGTGGTGGCAGCAATGGGCTCAAACCCAGGAGTAATTGTGAGGATGGTACAGGTCTGGGCAATGTCTAGCTCTGTTGTACATATGATTGCTACGAACTACAAGCAACCCCAGGAATCTAAAAGAATCTCACAATGCTATACATAAAAATGTGTTTTTTAAAGAGTGAAGTATCCATACACTTTTAACTAATTGAAATGAAATATTTTCAGTTATCATTTGCCACCCATTTTCTCTTCTGTAACCATATGTCTTCTAAATTAAAAATTACTTGTAAGGGGTTTTCACCCCTTTGGATAATACTACTGTTGACATTTTTCTTGAAATGATTAAAAACACACATTCATTTTCCAGAAATAACTCATAGAAATTTAAGCAACAGAGAAGATCCATGAAAGAAAACAAAGCTAGAGATTTCATATATTTTCAATTTAGTACTTATCATAAAGCTGCTGTACTAATGACTCTGTGATACTAGCTTAAAGATGCATATATAAATTAACGTGATTAGATTCAGAGTATGGATATAAAATCCATACTTGTAGGAAAATTGGTTTTCAACAAGATAATTGATAATTTAATGAAAGCAAACTGGTCTTTTCAGTGAACAGAGCTGGTTGAAGTGAATATTCCTAAATCACAATTTCAAAACCACAACTCACTGTCAAGTCTTTGCTGACTCATAGCAACCCCTGTGGGTTTCTGATAAGCAGGTGTTTATGGGAGCAGACAGGCCAGTCTTTCTCCAGAGGACTTGCCGGTGGTTTTGAACTGCCAACCATGCATCTTGCATGAGTGCCTACTGCACCACCAGGGTTTCATAATAAAAAAAATTAGTGTTGGAACTTGTGTTAGTCCGGGTAGACTAGAGGAAAGGGTTTATATACAAAAGAAATGTGACACTAAGAAGGCATCCCAATCCAGTCCAGTGCAAAGTCATAAGTCCAATAGTAACCCATATGCCGGAAGTCAGTCTATAAAGTCTGCTTCCGACTCAGGAAGTCACAGGTCAGTGGGTGCAAAATTCTGGTGCTGGCAGGAGTCTCCCCGTGGCTCCTTGCTTCCAGGGCTCAGGTCCATCAACAGCATGCCACTCCAGCTTCAGAGGTCTGTCTTCATCAGGGTAAAGCCGAGTTGTCTCTCCGCTGGCTCCTCCAACTTCTCCGACGCTGCCAGCTTGTCTGTGATTAACTGTCTCTGAAACTAACTCCCAACAACTGGGGAAGATAGCTTCTCATCTTCACGAGGGAAATACCGCGAGATTTCCCAGGAGTCTCAGGTGAAAGCCATGCCCACTCAGAGGTCTCATCAGCTACTCAATGGCTTTCTCCTGATTAACAGGTCAGACTCCACCTCTATATTTCAATTATAAAATTAACATAAGCACATAACTGCCACAGAATTTTACCTTGGACCATATTAAAAAGTTAACTCAAAATGTATCATGGACCTAAATGAACACACTAAAAATGAAAACTACGGCAAAAAAAAAAAACCCTTACAAGAAAATCCTTATAAACCGCAAGCAAGCATTTATGACCTTGGAGCAAGCAATTGTATCTTAGAAAAATCACAAAAAGCAAATGAATAGATATGTTGGACTGCATTAAAAGTTACAGATTCATTTCAAAGGACACTATCAAGAAAGTGAAAAGACATATTATGGAAAACTATCTGATGATCACATATATGGTGAATTTGTATATAGAGTATATAAATAAATCTTACAGCAATAACACAAGGCAAAGAAAAATAACCCAACTAAAAATGAGTAAAGTACTTGCATAGACATTTTTCTAAAGAAGATGCACAAATATAAATAAGTTTATAAAAAGATACTCAACATTGTTAATCATTAGAAAAATATAAATTAAAACCCAAATGAGATATAACTTCAAACCCAATAAAATGAGCACAATAAATAAGACTATAATAAATACAGACAAAGATGTGGAGAATCTGAAATCATGATTCATTCTTACTTGGAGTGCAAAGTGATGTAGGTAACCTTGAAAAATATTTTGGCAATTAGTCAAAAATTTACAGATATTACTGTCAGGAACATAACTAAGGAAGTTTGGTTATGTGCAACAGAGTACTAAAATTATCAAACAATATTAATATCACATGTAAGTAAAATTCTTTTGCAACATTATATGAATAGGAAGCCACAAAAACTCAAACTGAATTAAAAAGAGGACATGGAACAAGGAATATCATTGCTGAGAGTAAAGAATACTAGAAAGGTACTTACTTGTGTTTTAACAACTGTGCAAAGACATTTAACTCTGTGGATCATAAACTATGCATAACATTGCAAAGAATGGGAATTCCAGATATTTTATTGTATGCAAGCTGTACACAGAGCAAGAGGATGTCCTAACACAAAAAGGGATACTGAATGGTTTAAAATCAGGAAAGAGTTGCATGCCTTCACTATCCTTAGTCACACTGTATACTGAGCAAATAGAAGTTGAACTCTATAAAGAACTCAGCATCAGGACTGGAGAGTGGCTTGTTAACAACCTGAAATCTGCAGATGACATAACCTTGCATGCTGAAAGCAAATACGACTGTGAGATTCAAAGGCTACAGCCTTTTGTATTGATTTGCAACTCAACAGAAATAAAATCAAAATCCACGAAACTGGCAAATACGGTAAGTAAGAGTGTGATCATTGGAGAGAAGATTGAAGTTGTCACGGATTTTGTTTTACTTAGATCCATATAGCTAATTCTCACAGAAGCAACAGTTAGGTCAAGTGACATATTGCCCTGGGGAAATCTGCTGCACAAGACCTTTTTTTAAGTGTAACAGGGCAATGATGTTATTTTGAGTTTTCTGATCAAGATATGGTATTATTATTCACTTCATACGCATGCAAGGATCCCTCGAAGAGTGGTGGGTTGCAATTGGGCTACTAACCACAAGGTCACCAATTCAATACCATTAACTGCTCCACTCGGGAAAGATGAGGCTATCTACTCCCATCAAGATTGACCATCTTGGAAATTCACAAGAGCAGTTCTACTCTGCCCTACATGGTTGTTATGAATTGGAACAGACGTGTTAGCAGGAAGGTTCTCTTTGGTTTCATCTGCAAAATATGGAAATGAATAAGGAGGACGAAAGAAGAACTGATGTATTTGAATTCAGGGTCTCTGAAGAATATTGAAAGTACCATGGATTGTCAGAGAACACACAAATCTATCTGGGAAGAAGTACAACTAGAATGTATTTTAGAATTCAAGATAAAGACACCTCTTCTCACATATTTGGGTATACTATCAGAAGAGACTTGTAAAGCAGAGGACTGATGAAAAAGTGAAAGTTCCTCTATGAGATGGATTGGCACAAAGTGACTGCAACATGGGGCGCAGAAATAACAATAGTTGTGTTATGCAAAGGGTCCCTATGAGTCAGAGCGAGGCACAATACCACATTAGGACTGATGCAACTCTCAGGTTCATATCAAATTAAAATAGTCTGACTAATATAATTTTGGTTGATTTTTAAGTACTCTCTCCCTACTTTTTCTGTGACACTTTCTATTTTATTAAAGTGAAGTTCCATCTTCTTTATTGGAGGTTATTTTCCAACTTTCAGTGAAAACTTTGCAACACTGATCTTTCTCTTTTTTAAGATACTTTAAAATAGTAGAAATAATGATTTCGAAAAATTCAGAAGGAGCATTTCTTCTTTTGTAAATGTTTCTGTCCAATCTAAACCAAGAAATAAGAAAAATGTATTCTCTATAAGCTGTTTCTATTAAAGATAAATCCCTTAGTGTTACAAATGGTTACTGCACTGGACTGCTAAGCAAGCTAATTGCTTGCAAGCTAATTGCTAATTGCTAAGCAAGCAATTAATGAGGTAAGTCTAAGCTGAGACCTCTCCTCAGAAAAGTTTGGCAATCTACTTTTTAAAATCCACCCATTGTAAACCCTGTGGAGCATAGCAGTATTGTGGCATACACGAGGTCCACATGCGTCAGAGTTGATTCAATGGCAACTGATTACAATTGAATAGATAGCTGTTATTTTGAATTACATAAGTAGAGAGGATACTGAAATTTGGCTAATCAAGTTCTTTTACCCTTGTATCCTGAAGCAAATTTACTCTCAAAACAAAGATGCCTCTCCTCTGTGCTCTTTCTTATTCCACTGAGCTTGTAGCATTTTCATTCTATGTGATGTTGCTGGATGCCTACTGCTCCCACTAGACCACAGCATCATCCTTTCAGATTTTAGGTCTTGCAACAAAGCCCCGAAAATCTACAATCAGATAAAGCAGGCATACAGAAACAGTTGATGAATGAATGTTGAGCTAGTAGTAGCAAAGTAGTAGCTATGGCATTTGGCTGCCACATGCATAGTTAGTGACAAAATCAAGAATACAGTCGATGTCTCCTTCTGATTATATCTATTTCATTTTCATTCTCACTGTTTTTCCTATAACATTTCTGCAGATGTGATTATTAAAGTCATGAATATTTATTGTTTAGTATGAAAATTAAGGGGCAGTATAAATAAGAAAAAAGATAAACAAAAATGTCACTACCAAGACTTAATCAATGTCAGTTACTGGTGCCTTTCTTCATAAGCTCTTTTTATTTCATGTGAGGTTGGGAAAGGTTTAATTGAGCTCCTATTCTAGGCATTTTTTCTGTCATAAATAAGTACAGTGCCCTTACAAATGAAATAGGAAACAATATGGAGAAGTATTTATAAGATGACTATCAGTTCTTGAATATTGGATTTGTACTTTCTAAATGATATTTGAATGAAAATATGCAGAAAATTGTCCTTTTTCCTCATTGTTCTCGGCAACTAGGTGTAGGAGTGGAGAATATAGGTAACTGGGCTCAAGCAAAGGTCTATGTTTTGTAAGGCAATTACACAAAAAGTACAAAGGTACACTTTGTAGATGTATGCAGTTCTGTTTACTATACTTTTAAAGAGAATAAAGAATAAAGTCTTAGACATGAGAGATAACAGCACGAATAGAGAAGTGAAATGTAATAAAATGTAATGATAACAACAGTAATATTTGTATAGATTTCAGGAAACAGTGAGAAAATAGAAATTAAAGCATGGGTAATGTCCCAAAAGTTAAGGAAGTCATGTTTTTTTTTTGTAAGAAATGCATTTTTTAAAGTTCAAGTCAATGAAAAAAAGTGTGATGTATACATGTCTGATACTGAGCTGGAGATGTTTGCTTGTGTTTTATTTACCTTGGAAAGGTACTCTACTAACTGGCTCCTAATAATTATGTCCAAAATCATGAAGAAAAGATATTATGTTACATATACTTATGAACTACGTGAACTTATATGGAGAATTGGTGTTAAGAAAACAAGTAGGTATTGAGTGATTTAAAAGTCTTTCACTCGAGTTATTCAGCCAGTATTTTGAACAAATATTTTAAGACATTGCATCATATGAAGAAGAAGATGTCATCAGAATGGAGGCGTTCCATTAACAATTTGTGATACACAGATGACATGACCCTGCTTCCTGAATGCAAAGATAAGTTAAAGCACTTACCGGTGATGATCACAGATCATGCTTAGAGAAGAATGATATTTTCACTGATTTCATTTTACTTAAATTTGCAATCAACCCTCCTAGAGGCAGAAACAAAGAAATCAAAAAACATAATCCCATATACCAATCAGCTGCAAAAGAGCTCTAATTTTTTTCACTTTTTATTGTGAATTGAGCTAAAGTTTATAGATACGATCTTCAGTTTCTCATCATCAAACAACTCAAAACCCACCCAACCCCCAGGCCTTGCCCTATTTCAGTCAAAGATTATGATGGGGTTGTCAAAAAACAGTAAGGATGACATAGAATGCCATAAAAGCAAACAAATCTCCCTAGGAGGAAGTGGAACCAGAATACTCCTTAGAAGCGAGGAGGGCAAGACTTTCTCTTGTATTCTTGGACCATGTCAGCAAGAAGGACCAATCCCTGAAGAAGGACATCATGCATGGTAAGGTAGAGACTCGGCAAAATGAGGATGTCACTCAATGGACAAATCACCACAGTGACTACAACAATGGCGTGAAACACAACACACATTGTGAAAAATTGCATTCTATTGTTGAGTTGGAATTAACATGTGTGGAGAAAGGAGACATATAAACACAAAGGGAGCAAAGTGCCTGGTCTCAGAATTCAATACAGATAGCCAAAAAAAATGCATCAATATTTGCATTTTTAATTTAAGGACCGGAGCCTCGATGAGGACAAGCAATCACCAGGAGGACACCATGAAATTTTAGAGCATAGATTCCTCAGAGAGAAATAAACCTTAAGTAAGAATTAGATCCACATATATTAGACTGGCATAGAAAGGCCTGGAGATCTACTGAAAGTTCAGTCCTTGAAAACCCTGTGGCGCTTGATTCAACTCTGAAACCCAGGGACACCAGGATTCTTAATTGATTCAATGGAAACTGGGTTCTTGGAGCAGTTGTTGTTTTAGAAAAGGATAAGGGGCTATTTCAAATGGATAGTAAACAGGGAAAAAATGAGAATGAAGCTGGAGCTTGTCCATTTGCCAGCAGAAAACCAAGGTAACAGTTTAAAACCTTTTGAAATTTGGAAAGAATGGAACTATCATTTGGGGGTTTGTTGGTCTGTAGCTGTTCAATTTTACTACTTATAAAAAGAAACATATATGTCTTCTTTTATGCCAAGAGTCCATGGGTTCTGAAACATTTTTTGTCAATGACAATAAGAATAAATTGCTATTCATACATACAAATACATCTGCCATTATGGTATTTTTGCTCAAGCATACCTGATTATTTTTAGAGGACCAATGAGTATATTGACTACCATATTTGGCAGCAATCCATAGAACTAATGCCATTTTAAGCTTTGAGGATTTTGTCAATATAATAATACATTTTTTCAGGATAAGAGTAATTTGAGAAACCCCAATCTTCCTGAGCTCATTGTCAGAAATGAAAATTAGCACATCAGTACATTTCCTGTAGAATTTTATTTCTATGAACAAGAAAATGTTATCGCACTCAATGCAGCAGGCTGACGTGGGTTATGACTTCCAGAAAAAATGAAGCCTAGAAACTATCTGCCACAGGTGCCAATTCATAATGATGATATTTGCATTCTAGCAAAGTTATTGTGAAGTTCCGCATAGCAATTACAGACTATACTTTTAAAGCTGCTATGTTAACTTAAGAACACCAGTATATTCTGTCCCATATCCATTCTCACTGAGGACAGGGTTCCTTGGATGGTGGCAAGGATTGAGTGGTGATGATTGACAGGCAGACTGACAGTTTCGATATACTCAGAGACCCGAGGAAGAAAGGTCTATGGATCAACTTTCTAAAATCCACTGCTAAGAAATTCCTGTGGGACACAGTTCAACTCTGCAACATGTGGTTTTTATGGTAATCATTTCCTTTAAAAGAATGACTATCAGTACTCTAGAGAAATTGGTGATTAATGATGTCCCAACTGCCCAACTCTTCCAAAATGCTATTTGCCTTCTTTCCCCCACCCCCCCCACCCCATGCCGCCCTTTAGTGTATTCCCTCATGTCTCTGAAATTCACTGCAAAGTTCAACAGAAACTCATAAGACATTAAGGAAAGATGTCATGTGGTGATGGATAATGTTCAACTGAACATCTAACGTTCCGGCAGAGCCAAATGCAGAGTCCTGAGCCAGAAGTCAGGAAATGTCCAAAAGGTGCAGCAGCAGGTCTTTTTGTTTCTACCAAAGTTCAGTCAGGAAAGGTCTGACATTCTATGTGAAGTTGTGTTCGAACTGTATAGTGGTCTGGGTATATATGCAAGTAAACAAAGGGTGACTTGATTCACACCCTCTACTAAAGCCAACAAACAAAACACTCACTGTCGTGGAGTAGATGCTGACTTAAAGAGACCTTCTAGACCAGGGTAGGACTGTTCCTGTGGGCTTCTGAAACTGTACCACTGCATGGAAATAGAAAGTCCAGCCTTTTTCCTGAGGAGCCTCTGGCTGATGGTTTTGAAATGCTGCTCGTGCAGTTAGTAACCCATGTGTAACTACCACACAGCAGGGATCCTTCCCCCTGCTATAGTCAGGCCTTAACCCACTCCATTCCTGTGTGCTTAAATCAGATCATGTACTCTTTCTATGCTGCAATAGCTGCAGTTCTAGAAAAAAATATGACCGTTTAATATCATATTATTTTCTTTGTTAATTCCCTTTGGCAATTATTATAACATCACTCTAAGCCTCCAGGTGCTATTATTCTGCACTATATCAAATTAAGAACAAATGACATAATAATCTTCTTGCACATCCCATCATTTTATAAACTCTTCAGTTAAAGATGATAGGATAAAATATGCTTATTCTAACCTCCCTCACATCCAATTAAAAGCAATGTTTAAATAACAAATATGAAATTGAAAGAAAACACCATCATTTATAAAACTAAGAAAGATTTAGCACACTCTATCATGAATTATTTTGATTAATGAGTTAGTCCAGGTAGACTGGATAAATAAATCCATAGAAACTCATATGTGTATAAGAGAGTTTTATATAAATGGTAATTATACATTAAGAAAACACCCAAACCCAGTCCAGTCCAAGCCCCTAAGTCTGATATTTGCCCATATGTCTATTACTAATCTATAAAGGCCTCTTCAGACACATGAAACACATGGAATGATACCAAATAGGGGAGGATCACAGGCTAGTGGATAGAAAGTCTTTGGATCCAGTGGTGTTGTAAGCATCCCAGTGCTGGCAGGGGTCTCCACGTAACTTCTCCATTTCCAGGGAGCATAATGCCATGTGTCAGCATAATGCCATGTGTCTTATGTGCAGAAAGAGTCTGTCTCCTGCCTCCAAGGAGGAGACCCAAGAATTTCCAGAATTCTAAGGAGAAGACTATGACCACACAGAAGTTTCATTGGCTATGATCTGATTGACAGACTAGGCTCCACCACTTCTCTCTTAACCCTATCAAATCCCAAACTGACACCAGATTGTGTAGCTACCACACACATATAAAATATCTAACTGTAATATGATGCTATTCATAAAGTGTGGGGTGACTAAATTCCTTCTTTGTCATCTATTCTTGCTTGGGAAGAACCCCTGAAACTTCCTCACTTTTGATGACTGTTGATATTTGAAATACTAGTGAGAAAGTTCCCAGCATCACAGCAACACACAGCAAACTGGCAGATATATTGTGGAACTAATAAAAGGCAAATGAAATATTTCAGTCTTCCTTGATAGGTTTTATGCTATGGTAGTTGTTTAGACCCACCTGTCACAAGCCTATCTCTTTAACAAATTATTGTATAGCCATATCCCTGATGAAAATTCCAGGACACATTCTTCAATTGTACAACAGACTATTCCAAATATGTAAATTTTGTTTTCATTTGCATAATTCAAATTACGTCCATTTCTTTCTCCTTGTCCCTTTCTTCTTCATTTTACTAATGGCAAGCTAAAGTCATATGGCCCCTTTAAGATCTCACTTAGAAAATAGAGATCTTAAGTAAAACAGAATGAATCATCATCCTCCCAATTATTGCTATGCTTTAATCTATTATAGCTGCTATTGTGTCAATTTAATTGAGAAACAATACTTATCTCTTTCTAAAGATCTTTCTAGTATACATTTCCTAGTTAGTATTAATCCACACACGGCCACCCATTTGACTCTAACTCATAGGGACACTATTTAGGGTTTCAGAGGTTCTCTGTTGGGTTTGAACTGATGACCTGGCAGTTACCAGCCAAATCCTTACCTCACAGCACCCACCAAGTCATCTTATAAAATAGGCACAAATGTGAATCTCTTCTTGGTTGACCAAGCAGCAATCTTCCAAATTTCTTAGCATGAATGATTAAATTCTCCCAGAGATTCATCAGCTTGTTGAAGCATTTCAACTGTATTTTGTCAATATGGCCTATTTTCAAGCTGCAAGTGCTGCTAATCCAAGTTGTTTGGTTGAGTTTGGGATTTGCTTGGGGCCCATTCTCTCTCCTTACTCTTCAGTTTCTCCTATTTGTAATTGAAAGGCCTACATTTTGTATCTTTCAGCGCTGTACTATGAAAACAAATACGTTGTGGCCTATATTTAATAAGTTCCCAAATGAAAAGGAATTTGGGTTTACCCATATTTCATAGACACTATTCGGGAGATCGAATTTTTTACTTGGAATTGACATTTTGAAGATGATGTGAAAAAGAGAACATGTACATGGGAAGGATGGGAATTTTGAGGGACCAAAACTTGCAATGTTGTGGATTGAATTGTATGGTCCCCCAAAAAAAGATGTACTACAAATCCTAACAGCTATGCCTATGGTTATAATCCCATTTGGGAATGTGTTGTCTTTTTTATGCTAATAATACCGGATTAATGTAGGGTATGTTTTAAGCAAATCTCTTTAGAGAATAAATGATATTAAACAAGCAATAAAAAAAGCAAAAATGGGAGAAGAGAGATTCTGAGTCACAGGAAAATCTCTGGCACCGTGAATTTGGTCTTCTAGCCTCCAAAACAGTGAGAAAATTTTATTAATGTGTGACAGTCCAATGTTCTCCTATAGCACCACTAAATATTTAAGAATCGTTGTGGTAGTTACATAATCTGTTGTCAACTTGAGACTTATGAGTGAAGGGGTGGAGGTTAGCCTGCCAATCAGATTGCAGCGTAATGACCTCATTTGGAAGAGCTAAGGAGATAAATACCTCATTGGAGGTGGGGCACATGCTCATTAGTAACAAGCCTGTTTGAGCTAGCTGATGCACCTAAAACTCATAGCTGGAGGTGCCACTTGGAGACCCACGCCAGTGCTGATATGCTTATTACACCACTGGAGTCACAAGATTTCCTACTCATTGTCCTGTGACCTTCCTGCATTTGGCATCATTCCATGTGTTTCATGAGTCTCAAGAGAATTTTATAGATTTGTATTGGACATATGGGCTAATATCAGACTTATGGGCTTGATCTGGGCTGCATGGGTTTTTTTTAAATATTCAATTGCTGTTGTATATAAAGCTCTTTCTGATACACGTGTGAATGTCTATGAATTTATTTCTCTAGTCAACCCTGACTAACACACAGGTTATTAATAAAATTCCTCACTAGTCATACATCAAAATATCCAGTTTATTTGCTTCTAGACACTGTCAATTGACCCAAAATATACATATACTGCCTCTGCACTAGTAAAATATCAAAGAAAAATAGATAAAATGCATATAATAATGTGTGTGTTTGCTTAAAAAAATCAGGAAAAATTGAATCTTAAATAATGAAAACTTTCCACAAACTTTTTGAAATCTACTCATGGATGGTGATAAATTTATTTTAAATACATCACTATTATAATCATTCAAACCGCAAGAATAAATTAACATTTCAAAATAATAAAAGCAAAGTCAAGAAGTGTTTTTTCATTTTCTAAAGAAATCACGCTTAAGTATAAATATCAAGAACCAAAGCACTTATGGCCAATAATAAATATTTATTGATTTTCAGAGAGCTTGTCCAGTCCCTGAAGTTAAAAAAAAAGTTGGTATGATAATCTGTTATTTCAGAAGAATTCATACCAAACTTGTTCCAAAAAATTAGTGATTAATGATGACCCCCAAATTTTTCCCCATTGTGCTGAGCTCCATTTTTCTCCTAACACTTCCTTTCACATATCTCCTCATGTTCTTAGGTCCTTTGAATTGCTACAAGGTCCCACAGAAACTTGGGACACGTTAAAGAATTTTCTCAAATGGTAGTGAGTACTGTTTAGTACCAAAATGTGAAGGTGAGGTAAAGGTAAGCCAACACAGGATCCAGAGTTATTGTTATGTGTCATGGAGCAGCCTCCAACTCCTCCACAACAGAGCAAAGCACTGCACCACCTTGGGCCATCCTCAGAATTATTCCTATGCCTGGATCCATGGAAGCTGCCACTGTGTCAAACCATCCCATGGAGAATCATATCTTTCGCTGTCTCTCCACTTTACCAACCAAAATGTCCTTCCTCGGGGACTGGTCTAGCCTGCCAATATGTCCAAAGGGCCGATGTAAATTGGAATCTTGCCATTCTTTCTTCCATGGAGCACTACGGCCTTAATTCTTCCAACAAAGATCAGTTTGTCCATTTAACAACTCAGAGCACTTTCAATATTCTTCTCCAGCACCACAATTCAAATGCACCAATCTCTTTGGTCTTCCTTCTTCAATGCCCAACTTTTACAGGTATATGATGCAATGGAGGATATGATGGCTTGATTCGGGCAAAACTTCATCTTCAAAGTAACATCCCTGCTCTTCAATACTATAAAATGATCTTAATCAGCAGATTTATGTAATATAGTAAATCTTTTAAAAAATCGTTTTATTGGGGGCTCTTGCAATTCATATATATATATATATATATATATATATATATATCCACTGTGTCAAGCACCTTTGTACATATGTTGCCATAGTTATTTTCAAAACATTTTTTAACTTGAGCCCTTGATATCAGCTCATTTTCTCCATCCCCCACTCTCCATCTGTCATGAACCAGAGATCATTTATAAATTCTTATTTTTTTCATGCCTTACACCAACCACTCTCTCTAATACCCACTTTTCTGTTGTGCATCCCCTGAGAGGGGGCTGAATGTCAATCGTTGTGATTGGTTTCCCCATTTTCCTAACACCTTCACCTTACCCTCCTGGTATCACTGCTCTCATTATTGGTCTTGGTCTCATTCTTGGTTTATCTGTCCTGTAATCCCTGTGTTTCGAGCTTCTCTATATAGCAGTGCACATGATCTGGTCTAGCCAGATTTATAAAGTAGAATTTGGGTCATGAGAGTGGGGGGAGCATTAAAGAACTAGAGGAAAGTTGTATGTTTCATTGGTGTTATACTGCACACTGACTGGCTCGCCTCTTCCATGTTACCCTTCTGTAAGGGAAGTCCAAAGGTCTACAGATGGACACTAGGTCTCCACTCCACCCTGCCTCTCATTCCCATCAATATGATTTTTTTGTTCTGGGTCTTTGATTCCTGATACCTGATCCCATCGACATCTCATGATCACACAGGCTGGTGTGCTTCTTCCATGTGGGCTTGGATGTTTCTCAGTTAGATGGCTGCTTGTTCATCTTCAAGCCTTAAAGACCTCAGATGCTACATCTTTTAATTGCTGGGCACCATCTGTACCTTTCATCACATTTGCTTATGCACCCATTTTGTTGTCAGCATATGTGTCAGGAAGGTGACACCAAAGAATGCTGGGTATTGAGAACAAAGCGTTCTTGTGTTGAGGGAGTGCTTCAGTAAAGGCCCAATATCCTACGGTTACATTGATTCTTAACATATAAATATATGTACATAGATATATTTCCCTATCATTATATATAAATATCTTTTCATATGTACATGCCTGTATTTAGACCTCTATAAATGCCCTTTACCTTCAAGTTATTTCCTTTATTTCCTTTTACTTTTCTCTTATTCCACTCTCATATTCAACCTTTCATTAATTCCTCTCAGTTACATTGCACTGATCAAACCCCACCAGGCATCCTATGCTTTCCTTGCCACCAATTTTAGATGATTTGTTGTACCCTTGTCCCTGGAATTGTTGACACCTCCCCCTCTTCTGTGTCCCTCTTACTTTCTTCCCCCTCCTTTTTACTTGGCTGCCATATGTACCCCTGGATTGGGTCTGGCCCCTATCATAGTTTCTGGAGCTCACTCGAGGAATATATGCATAGAGTCGTTTTTTTTTTCCTGTGTGCCTTTTGCTTTTTAAACTTATCTCAGTGGACTCATGTTGTATTTGCCTTTTTGTGTTTGGCATAGTTCACTGAGGAAAATTCCCTCCAATTTTTCCCGTGAGGTGACGTGCTTCATGTGTTCATCAGTGCTTTTAGCAATGCACAGTACTTCATTGTGTGTATGTACCACAGTTTTTAATCATTCAATCATTGATGTAAATTGGGTTTGTTTCCCACTTCTTGTGATTAAGAACTGTGCCACAATGAATGCTGAAGCACAATCGTCTGCTCTGGGTTTGTTTCTTGTCTCTTCTTGCAATATGCCCAGTAGGGGGATTTCTGTGTCCTTTGGTAGCTCGGCTTCCATCTGTTTAGATAGTCCCAAATCAATTTTCATAATGGCTGTACATATCTATATAGGTCCACATGCAGGAGATGAGAGTTCCTACTCTCCATAAGCCCTTCAATACTTGTCACTTTGTGATTTTTTGAATTGGGCTATTTTTCAGGGTTTTAGAGGGTATCTCATAGTTATTTTAATTTGCATTTCTCTTATGGATAATGATCAGGAGCATTTTCTCATATGTATTGTCCTTATGAAACTTCTGTTCAGGCCCTTTGCCCACCTCCTCAGTGGACAATTAGTCTTTTCTTGTAAGCTAGTAGAGTATTGTAGATTTTAGTAATAAGGTCTTTCTTTGTCTGATGTGCCATGGTTAAAGATATTTTCTCTGACTATGGGCTCACTTATTAATCTCTTGGTGAATTATTTCAATGTACACAATTGTTTTATCTTCAGTATATTCAGTATATTCCACTTGCCAATTTGTGCCTCCTTTATATTTGTGCCCTTTCCTATTTCTGGTAGTCTATGTATTTTCCCTTTGCTGAGGTTCTCAAGTTTGTCCCAATTCCCTCATTAATGGCCCTAGTAGTTTGGGGTTTTACCTCGAAATATGATCCCTCTTGAGTTCATTCTTGCGCATTGAGTGAGGTAAGGTCTTACTTCATTTTCCACCACCACTTTTGAAGACATCCACTTCCCATTTGATATTTTTGGAGCCCTTATTAAAGATCAGTTATCTATATGCTTATGATTTTATTTTTGGGAGTTAAGTTTTTTTTCCATTGACCTAGGTATTTGTTATTATAAAAATTCCACACTGTTTTGACCTCTGTGGCTGTATAATAACTGTCGAAGTCATATAAAGCAAGTCTTCCAATTTTTCACCTTTTTCTTGAAAAATTATCTGCTAGTTTGGGGCTTCTTCCTTCTCCATATGAAGCTGGTAATCAATTTTTCCAATTCTTTGAAGAAAAATGAAGGTATTTATATTGGGACAGCATTAAATTAATATAGTACCTTGGACAGAACTAATATCTGCCTATAATGATTCTTCTGATCCATGATTATGGGATAATCTTCCATTTGTTGAGGTTACACTTGGTTTCTTGTAATAGCATTCTGTAGCTTTCCTCATACATTTTTTTCTTTTGGTTTTTTTAGTCAGGTATATCTCTAGATAATTCAATTTGTGCTTGGCTACTGACTTTTTGATCCCCTCTTCCATTGTCTTGTGTACTGTGTATAGTAGTCCGGTAGACTTCTGTTTGTTGGTCTTGTATCGTCATCAATCTGCCATATTCTGCTATTACTTCCAGCATCACCACCCCACCCCCATAGAGCTTTTGGGATTTCCCAAACATAAAATGATATCATCTGCAAATAACGATACTTTCACTTCTTCCCTCCACAGACAAATGCTTTTGATGTATTTTCTCTGCTTTATGTTGTTAACTAGGGCCTCCAGTACAAAAGCAAATAAGAATGGAGAAATGGGACATCCTTGTATGGTCCTCCTTTTCAATGGGATTGTTTTCTTTGTTTCTTTATTTTCTGCCATGTTGGCTGCAAGTTCTTATATATAGCTTGTATTACATTGAGGAATTTTTCTACCATTCCTATCTTCCTGAGTGTCTTTTTTTTGGGGGGGGGGGGCATCACTGCTCTCCGGTGGTGGGAGTAGGAGGCCCAGCCCCACTGCTAGAATTGAACCTCCATCCCAGTAGGCCGCAGCCCCACGCACAACCACTATGCCATCGGGGCTCAGCTCTTCCTGACTGTCTTAAACAGGAACTGGTGTTGGATGTTGTTGGATGCTTTCTCTGCATCTATTGATAATATCATGTGGTTCTTGTAATTTTTTTTTTATGGCAATGTGACGAATGATACTAATGGTCTTTTGTATGTTGAATCATTCCTTGATTCCTTGTGTGAATCCCACTTGATCATGGTGAATTATTTGCTTTAAATACCATTGTATTCTATTGGCTAGTATTTTGCTAAGGATGTAGGGATATTGATCTTTAGTTCTCAAATCTGTGGAATCCTTGCCCACTGTAGGTATCAGAATTATACTAGCTTCATAGAAACGATTCAGGAATTTGCCCTGCCCCTCTTTTTTTCAATGCTTTGGAAGTGTTCATGAAGAATTGGTATCAGTTCTTCTCTGGATGCTTGGTAAAATTCTTCTGAGAAACCATCTGGCCCAAGAAATTTTTTTGTTGGCAATCCCTTAATAATCTCATGCATTTCTTCTATTACTATCAGTCTGCTGAGATTTTTGATGCCCATCTACAATAATCTAGGGAGAGGTCTGTATTATTTTTTTCTATAGTTTTCTGATTTTCCCTCTCAGGTATCTCAGTCCTGATGTTTATTATTTCTTTTCTTTTGCTCTGAGTAGAGTTGTCCTGTTGACTCTGCTTTAATTGCTTTGTGTTATTTGCCATTATAGCAATCATAAGTCTCGGTTTCTAGTTCACGTCTGCCTGTATTGCTCTCAAATATCCTCTGATAGCTACCTTTGCTGTCTCCCAGAGGTTGTAGCACATTGTATTCACATTCTTCTTGCTTCTAGAAACATTCTAATGTCATCTCTGAGCTCTGACCTGGTCCAGTACTCGCTCCTTTGGCAAAAGAAAGATTCATCCTCCAATTGTTTGCCCTTGTTTTATCAATTGTCCTTTTGTTGATTTCCAACCTTATGGGATAGTGGTCTTTGGCAAACACATAATCTCCTGAAAACTTACGAAAAGATGCAGTCTGGCTTCCAGTCAGGTCAAAGTCAATGAAGGCTCTCTGTAGGCATAACCTTCTTTAGGGACTTCTACCTGCCTCTCTGGACATGGGACACACACTCTCAGGTTTGTATCCCTGATGATGGAGCTATGCTAGAGTCCTGAAGCTAGAGGATCCATGTGGAGACCCATGTCAGTGCTGAGATGCTTATCTTGCCACTAGGTCTACAAGACTTTCCATCGATTCACCTGTGATTTTCCTGCATTCAGCATCATTGCATGTGTTTCATGAGTCTGAAGAGGAATTTATAGGTTGGTGTTGACATATGAGCTAACATCATACTTGTGGATTTGATCTAGACTGGGATGGGGTGTTTTACAATATTCAATTTCCTTTTATATAAAGTTCTTTCTTATACACATATGAATGTCTATGAATTTGTTTCTCTAGTTAACCCAGACTAACACATGGTCAGAGAAGGAAGTCAGTATATGCTTGAATTTACAGATTTGACTTGTGTCCCAGCATGTGATCTATCTTCAAGTATGTGCCAATGTGGGTTTGAGAAGAATGCAATATTTTTCTGTTGAGTAGAGAGCTCTGAAAATATCTATCAGATCAAGTTGTCTAATTATAATACTGTATTTGAATCTGTAGCCTCCTTGTTGATCTTATTTCCCTGTGATCTATCTTTCTCAGACAGCAGTGTATTAAAAGATCCTACTTCAATTTTTCAGCCTGTGATATCTTTTTTCATCTTTTGGAGTATTTGATGGATGAATTCCTTGTACTGTTCATTGAGTGTTTATATTTTTATTATTCTCACTGATTCTTAATCTACTGTTCCCTTGAACATTAAAAAGTGCCCCCTCTTATCTCTTGTTATGGCTTGAACCTTGAGATCAATTTTGTCTGAGATTAGAATTGCAAATCCTGCTTTTTAAAAATTACCATTTGTTTGGCATATTTTTCTTCAGCCTTTGATTCTCAGCCTATTTTTGTATATATTCTTGATATGTGTCTCCTACAGGTCTCAGATTGATGAGCTTTGTTTTCTAAGCCAGTAACCTCTGTCTTTTAATGCCCGAGCTTAGTCCATTAGGGTAATTACTTCCATCTGTGGACTCTGATGTCATCTTGTACCTATTGTGTTGGGTGTTTTCCTACCTCCATTTCTTATCAGTGCCTTATGCATGCATGTGTGTGTGTGTTTCATTGTTGCCTTATTTTGACCCAGTGTAAATGCTATCTTGAGGGCACTTTTCTCTTTATTGATCTCTGAGTGAAGTTGTTCTATGTGAGAGGCTCTTACTGTTTAGTGAGTATTGTTCTTCTGTCCATACTGGATTGACAAGGATCTTTTGTAGGATTGGGTTTCTTTTAATGTACTCTCTGAGGTTTTTTTTTTTTCTCTTTGAGTTTGTCCTTATTCAGGAAAGCTCTTACTTCTGCATCTATCTGGATAGATAATTTGGCTGGATAGAATTTGGCTAGATAGAGTTTGCATTATTTTTCTTCAATTTTCAGAATGTGTTACTCCACTCTTTCTTCTTCACAATGTGTGCTCATAGGTTTGAGCATATTCTTATTTGGGTACTTTATAGGTGACAGCTTTTTTTTCCCCTAGCTGCTCTTATGATTTATTCCTTTTCCTCAGAGTTGAATAGTTTAACCATTATATGCCTTGGTTACTTCTTCTTGGGATTCAGTCTAGCTGTTGGTCTTTCAGCCTCCTAAATAGTTGCTTGGATTTCATTCTTTAAGCTGGGGAATTTTTCTCTAATAAGTCCCTCACTATTTTTGCCCTTGACTTCTTCATTTTATATTGTTTCTGTTGTCCAATTATTCTACTTTCTAATGATGTTCCTTTTCATAATATGGTTCTCAATTTTTCTTCAGCTTCTCTGATTATCTTAATTAACTATCTTTTCCATTTGTTGAAGTCTGTCTGGTTGCCCTTTAGGTCACTGTTGGGATTCTCTGCCTCCTGAAATCTGTGGACAAAGTCTGTGAATTTGCTACTGGCTTTTGTTATCTCATCCCTTCACTCTTGCATTTCCTTTTGATGCATGGCCTTTATCTCCTCTGTAATTTCATTCTTTACCTGTATTCATTCCTTATTATCCTAGGCAGTATTCTGAAGATTTCTTTCTGTGGTAGGTCAGCATCTACCTCTTCTAAGATTGCCATTAGGGTCAGGTCACCCTCTGACATTGGATTTTGTTTTTCCTGTTTTCTTTTTGAGGCTGTTGAGGTAAATTGCTGTTTTGTGTCATTTTGGAGGAACTCGGTGCCATTTTCCTGAGAGTCAGAGAGGGCTCTCTCTTTGGAAGCTTGGTATTAATGCTTCTGCAGTCTTGCCTGTAGTAAACGTCCCTGAAGGGTTGTGTTACCCTTTGTCATACTGGGGTTTCTCTCTCACCCTAGCCCATCGGGAATCTATTGTTTGGAGGGCAAGGTTGGATAGCCCTGTCAGTCATCAGTCTCTTAGATCAGTTGGCAATGTGGTCCAGCAACTCTCAAGCTTCTGTAGTGGCTGCTCACAGCTGAGCAGACTGTGATCTGAAGGAAAGTGCAGGAGCACACAGTTTCAGGAGTGAGGATGGGGCGGGGTGGGAGAGATCATCTGCTTCTGACTACAGGCAATGGTAACAGGCAGGTTGGCAGGAAATAAGGCTCAGCTGCCTCTGTCACAGGGCTGGGGAATGCCAGGCAGAGCAGAGTATAGGTAGGGAAAAAAGCCAGCCTTGGGAAGAGATCTGCCAAAGGGCCATGTGAAGGCCTGTGCCTTTTGGGGTTTCAAGCTGCAGCTGTACAATCCTCTGCTGGGCAGCTGCTGGGTTTGCGGTGCCCAGGGCAGCCAGAGTGATGCAGTCTGCAGCAGCAGAGTCAGCTCAGGCCACTCTAGTTCCTGCAGGAGGCCCAGGTCCCACAGACTCCACTGTGGGTGCAGAAGATTGGATGGGAGTTGGCTTTTGGCTCAGGGAAGCGCTCTGGACTATTGCAGGAGTTAATGAACAATCTCAAAACCCTTACTCAGTCCCCATATATCCCCACTCACCAATCTCCCTGGCTCTCCCAGTGTGAGCTGTCTCTATAGTACATCTTTTGATAACTTGATTGCTGCTTCCATAAGCATTGTTGATTGTGGATACAAATAAGATAAATTCCTTGACAACTGCAAGCTTTCTTCATTTAGCATGATGTTATCTATTCGTCCAATTTTGTGGCTTTTGGTTTGTTTTTACCATACTAAAGGTTATAATCCTTGATTTCTTTAGAAAATGCCTCAATTCTTCCTCATTTTCAGCAAAATAGTCTGTGTTATTTGCATATCGCAGGTTATTAATTAACCTTCCTCCCATCCTGATGCAACATTCTTCTTCGTATAATCTGATTCAGTTCAAAATCCAAAGGTTAGGTAGTGGTGAATCAAATGAAGGGACTAGAGCAAGAAGGAAAAAAATTTCCAAAAGTCACAGCAGATTATTTAGCTTCCACCAAGCTTCTGTCAAAAAGTAGAAGACTGATTTTCCAGATGAGGCAACAAGTGAATGTGGAACTGTGTGTCATTACAATTGCATATCAAAGGAAAAGAAAGAATATGGCCTGGCTTATGTCTGGCTCTAACATGGAATCTGTAAGATGTCATCAAGGAAACAAAGAAGCTAGCCAGATTCAAACTCTCTGATTGCATACTATTCCTTCTCATTAATAGAGAATGTCCTCCCAAGATGTGATATTAGCCATAGGTATATAAAGTCCAGAATTTTGATTTATCACACAGAGAATTACAGGTAGAAGAAACATATTTACTATACCTCAGTAGGAAAAGAATACAGTAAGTTTTACCCAAACTTTATCACGACAATCTGTTAAGAAATTAAAATCTACAACTTAAATCTTCCTACTCTGTCTTGATTTATGAACACATTTATTTTTTAATATACTGCAAATTAGAAAATAAATAACAATTACAACATACAAAATTATTTAAAGTTACATAAAAATTATTTAAAGATACATCTATTGTGGCTGTGACAAAATATCATAAATAGACATAAGCATGATTAGATTTATAGTTCAGCAATTTTCCAATTATTGCCACTTTATTTTAATGTCCAATGAAGAGTTTGAAAAGTCTAATTAATATTGGAATATACTCTGAGTCAACAAACCAATTCCTTTACTAGAAAAATATTTGACATAAATATCAGCAAGATTTTCGAAAGTGATATTCTTTCAAAATAACATTTCAAAGAAACTATAGAAAATAACACTGATATCTTTCTCTTATGTGAATTTATAAGTAAAATATATACCTCCAAGTTAAAAGTAATTGTGTATACAGTCATGTTTCACATAATAGTTGTTTAGGCAATATTATGGCATTTTTTAAATTATCTATTGTTTGGAATAAGTTGTTTTGATTATTATTATTATAAAGTTTAAATATTTAGTAATAAAAAGAGGATAATATAGGAAGCTGTACATGACATCTCTACTCTGTCCTCCAGAGTCTCTGTGAATCTAAATCAACTCAATACAAACTATAGTGACAGCACATGGATATGTGCACATGAAGACTGATACATACTTATTCTTATTATTTTTAACTAGCTCAGCTCCTCTGAATCATGTTAAAAGAACTTATTTAGGAAAAAAAATAAAATAACTCTCAAAGATTATCTCTAAGGATATTATAAGCCAAGATTCAAAAAACCTCTAAAAGAGAAATAAGATCTTACAAATAATCAGTGAAACTATTGGCACAAAAACATAAAGTCACTCATCTATTTAACTATTAATTAATAACATTGGATGAAGAAATCATCTACATAAATTTTGAAATCAAAATAGCAATATAAGGCTTAGAGATTAATAACCAAAATATGATATATATTAGCCTTTTACTGTTCTGTGTTATGAATCCACTATTTCTCTGTGAGTTTGTCATAATATGATAGCTTGCTTATTGCTGGCATAATAGAAACTCTACCAGGAGTATGTGAAATACCAAGAAAATAATCTACATTGAACAGTTTTCAAACTAAAAATCACAGTGAGGGATTAACCACTGGAAACCTAGTAAATAATGAGGAGATTTTGTAACATATTTTGTCCAAAATATTAAGTTGAAAGACAATCAAAGTATGACTGGGAATGGCTACTTCTTCAAGGTCAACCTTAACCATATGGACAAAATAAAGTTTTGGAGACACTCATTTGATGCTAGAACATGACTAAAAGCAAGAAGAAAGAGCTACAGAACATGGGTTGTACAAAGGAAGACTACGAAAACCATGGTGGCATTGAGTTGGTTCCAGATCATAGCAAGCCTGTGTACAACAGAATAAGATCCTGCCCTGTCTCTCACCCTCCTCACAGTTTCTTACGTGTGAGCTCACTGTTGCAAACGCCTTGTCAATCTATCTTGTCGGGGGCTTTGTTCTTTTTTTGCTACTGCCTCAACAAATTTGCTCCTCAGAAGCATTCTGAGACACATTTGGCTTTGGGGAAGTCTATGATGCTTTCAATATTCTTCACCAGCACTGTACATCTCATGCTTAGATTCTTCTTTACTCTTCCTTATTCAATGTCCATCTTTCATGTGCATAGGAGGCCACTGAAAACACCAGGGTTGGGTCAACCACACCTTAGACCTCAAAGTAGCATGCTTGTTTCTCAACACTCTAAAGAGAGCTTGCGGAGCAGATTCACTCAATTCAGAGTGTTGCTTAACTTCTGTTTCCCTGATCATTGATTGTGGATCAAAGAAAGATGAAATCCTTAGCAACTTCAATATTTTCTCCGTTTGTCATTATCCAGTTGTGCAGAGTTGGGATTTCTTTATATTGAGTTGTAATTCAAACTGCAGGATTCAATTCTTGATTTTCATCAGCAAGTGATTCAAACCTTTCTCACTTTCAACAAGCAAGGGTGTGTTAACTGCATATTTCATTTTGTTAATAAGCCTTTCTCCAATAGTTGCAGCAGTGCATTGACAGACCCTCCAGATGCTTAGGTTGGACTCAGAATAAGGATTTGGAACAAGAGATATCATTGCTGATATCAGATGGATCTTGGATCAAAATAGAGAAGACCAGAAAAAAACGTTCAATAGTGTTTTATCGATTATGCAAAAATATTTCATTCTGTGAATCCTAACAAACTATAGATAGCCTTGAGTAGAATGGGAATTCCAGAACATTTCACAGTGCTCATGTGGAATTTATACATTGTGATGGGTAGGTTTGTTATGCCAACATGGTCACAGAAGATTGGTGGGTCTGTTGTGACGGCACAGCCAATGAACACGCGGGATGAATGGAAGGGCAGATATAGGAAGGGCCCAGCAAGTCCCGACCTCTCTCTTGCTTCCGGATCTTTGGACCACAGAGCTGCCTTGTTCGTCCTGTGCCTCGACCTCCAAGCAACACTACCCGTGGGACACCTAATCGTGGACTGTGTTGCTGTGAGTTGAGGATCCTTCAAGCCCTACTTCGCCACGCTCCTGGGATATACATCTCTTGATCTGGGCACTGTTGAACTCTGTCATCTGGCTGACTGTTGGCAACCTGCTCTGCTGTTTGCTGCCTGTAGCCAGATAGCCTGGATTGCTCTACAGAGGACTAATCAGCGGCCCTCAAGAATTGAAGGACTTCCAGTCTTCTAGTTGCCTCATGCAAGTGAGTTGCACCGAGCAATCTGTATTGCTTTATAGTTAACTTTTTCTTTCTTATCTTATATACCTTTCTCAATATATAAATATATAAAAATAATTACTAGTGTCCTGAATTTTATTTCTCTAAGAGAACCCTGCCTGACATAAGTGGTACCAGGAGTGCTTCTAGAGAAATAAAATCATAAACATGGGTCTCCTTGATTGGTTCTCCAATCTGATTAGTCTGAAGAGCACTGGTGATGCTAATTCTACACCTAAAGACATGGATAATTTTGCCAATCCTATTAGGCCATGGTGAGAAATAGCAAAGCTAATAACTAAAGTAGGAGCACCAATGGATGGGGTGCTGGTTAAAGGAGAGGCTCTGGGAGAACATATGTCTGATATATTCCAGCAGTTTTGTCAAGATGCCAAATATAAGGAAGCTGGTTGGCTGTTCCTCCTTACAATGGACCATGTGATTAAGGAGAGGGATTGCCTCAGAGACTCAGAAGCAGGCCTTAAGTGGCGACTCACAGACTTGAAGGCATCGGCCTGTGCTACAAAGGAAAGCCTTCTTGCCTGTAGTAAAAGAGCTGATATTGCTGAGAACCAGGTACAAAATCTCATTATGCGAGTGGCTGAATACAAGGTCAGCTGAATGGCAGATCTAGAGCAGTGTCGGAAGCCAAAGTGAAGGCTTTGATAGGAAAAAATTGGGACCCTGAAACATGGGATGGGACTATATGGGCTGATGATCCAGAAGAAGAGGATATTATGCCACCATTAGAAATAAGTGAACCAACCCAGTCAGTAGATTTTCCCCTCCCAGCTGAGGTTAGTAGTCTATTATCAACAAAACAACCTACACCTGAGCAGATCAACCAACCTACTCAAGGTGAAATGCCAGGTGGGGCTGCATCTCTACCATTGCCCGAGGGAAATGACTTACAAGATAGTGCTGAGAACACCCAAGAAACACCCTCACCATTGATAGTTTCTGCTAGACCTATAACTAAAATTAAGGCCAGGAAAGCTCCTAAGGGTGAGGCCGAGGTGATTACTCAAGAAGAAGTACGCTATACTCACAAAGAACTGCTCGAGCTTTCAAATACGTACCAGCAAAAGCCTGGGGAGTATCCCTGGGAATGGTTACTAAAGGTGTGGGATACTGGTGCAAGAAACGTAATATTAGATTAGTCTGAGTTTCTGGATATGGGACCCCTAATCACAGACTCTTCTTTCAATGTCTCAGCAAGAGAGGCTAAGAGAAGAACCAACTCCTTATTTGGCTGGTTCACTGAGGCATGGGCTGCCAGATGGCCTAGATTAAACCAACTTGAGGTACCTGACCTATCTTGGTACACTGTAGAAGGCATCCATAAGCTGAGAGAAATTGGTATGATGGAATGGATCTATCAGGATATTCCCATAGACCCCAAAGGGGGGTGTCCTGAGGACATATTGTTCACTACAACCATAAGGAATAAGTTTGTGAGGTGGGCCCCAACATCTTTGAAGACTCTTATAATTGTTTTGTTGTGTGCACCAGGATTAACTGTGGGAACTGCCTTAAGTGAACTCCTACATTTGCCCACGATGGGGCTGATTAGACTCCGTGGAAACAGAGGGCAAGTGTCAGCAGTGAATCAACAGAGACAGGGTGGACGTGGTTTTAATAGACAACAAGGCTTTCGTGGTAATCAAAGAAGCCTGTCTCATGTGGAATTATGGCACTGGCTACTTAGTCATGGTGTCCCTAGGAGTGAAATAGATGGGAAACCTACTAAATATTTATGTGACTTATACATGCAAAAGAATGCTGGATCAGGTGAATAGAGGAATAGGCAGTCACGATCACTCAACCATTTCCCAGACCTGAGCCAATTTACAGACTCACAACCACTTGAATGAGGGGAAGGCCAGGTCCCTTGGAAGAAGGACCCTGGCACATCACTGAAGGTTTATGCTGTTAGTCTTTCTTCTAGCCTTCCTCAAAGGGACCTCAGGCCTTTCACAAGAGTGACTGTTCATTGGGGAAAAGGAAAAAAGCAAACTTTTCGGGGATTACTAGACACTGGCTCTGAACTGACACTAATTCCAGGGGACCCAAAGTGTTTTGAAGGCCCACCAGTCAGAGTGGGGGATTGTAAGTTATTAATGGAGTTTTAGCTCAGGTACACCTCACTGTGG
>PVJH01013679.1:0-46927 GCA_004026705.1 Nesogale talazaci
CACACCACAGGTTGCAATCCTTGATCTTCATCAGCACGTGCTTCAAGTTCGTCTCCATTTCAGCAGGAAGGTTGTGACCTGGGCATGCAGGTTGTTAATAAGCCTTCCTCCAATTCTGATGCCACATTCGTCTTCATACGATTAGCTTCTCTGATAATTTACTCAGCGTATGAGTTACAAGTATGATGAGAGAATACAGGCCTGACTCGCACCTTGTCTTATTTTGAACCATGTCATAGTCCCTTGTTCTCTTCACACAATTGTCCCTTGATCCATGAACAAGCTGCAAATGAGCACAATGTAGTGTTCTAGAATTCCCATTCTTAAGATCATCCACAGTTTATTTTGGTCTACACAGTTGAATGCCTTTGCATAGTCAAGGAAATACAAATAAATATCTTTCTGGTATTCTCTGCTTTGAGCCAAGATCCATCTGAGATCAGCAATGTTTTATTATTCATAAGTTTATATTTTTTTATATAGGAGCCTCCAATAAACAACATGCCTCCAGCTACACAAACCTGTACGCATCTTTACTGGAGCAGACAGCATTATTTTTCTCCCACAAAGCAGCTGCTAGTAGGTTGGAACTGCTGACTTTGCGATTAGCAACCCAAGACTTAACCAATAATGCCACCAGCTCCTCCGGGTACTGTATAATCTCAATGAGATGGATTGGTGCAGTAGTCACCAAAAATGCCGTGAAGATGGCATAGGACCAGCCAAAATTGAATTGAATTGTACATAAGCTCTCCCTGAGTTGTGACGGACTCAACAGCAACTAACATCCTCAGACTATTGCATCCTGCTTTCCGGTCTCTGTCTTCTGAAAAAGAGACAAGAGAATTCGGAATTAAAGTACAGTCAGAAACCTCCACAAAGTCTTTTAGAGCCAAGCATGTTTGTTTGACTCTCAGCTGTTGCTTGTGGACACGAATCCTGAATGTGGAGTTGCGATTTCTGTTTCGAGTATGTACTTGAAGATGGGGTTTGCTTGCTTCCCTTCAGGTGATACTGACAGTAAGTGATGAAGAGCAGCCAGCCCCATCCTCACGTGCTCTCTATTACCGGGAGCTAGTAGATTGATGGACTGAACCCAAATGGTTATCAGCAAAGTGAAGTTCCTCTAGTCCTCCAGGGAGAGACCCAGTCTTTCTGAAAGATAGAAGATGCAAAATTCTCATCAGACCTTTTCAGCTTGTTGAGGAAAAGGGGAAGATTTTCTTTTAAGACTGTATAAGCGGGCTGAGCCCTGGTGGTGTAAGTGGTTGAGTGCGAGACTGCGGCCCGCGGGCTTGGTGGTTCAAATCCAGCGGCGGCTCTCAGGAGCAGCACTGGGTGGCGCCCATGACCACCAAAGGTAGTGATGCCCCCCCCCAAAAAAAAAAAAAAGACTGTATAAGCATTGGGTGAATGTTTCCATGTCCTAGTGCTGCTGTTCCAGAAGTGGAGAGCTAGCCCAGTTTGGGAGGCTCTTGGGGTCCACGATCAGAGTTTCGGCCATAGCCATTCCTTCCTTTCTGTGGTCCCAGGCATTCCTTGGTTCCTTGGCTTTGAAGGCAGCAGTCCTCATGTGGCACCTGCCATCCATCCATGCGCCCTCTCCCTTCAATCCCCCGCCCTTTGTGTACAATTCTCTCCGTCTTATTCCACAGTGGTTAGATTGATCGCCTAGTCTCCTTTGGAATGATCAAGTTCATATAGTGAAGAAAACTCTATTTCCAAATAAAATTGACAATAAAAGATTAGAATTCCAACATATATTGAGGAGAGGGAGCAAAATTGAATTTATACTAGCAATGTTATATTTGTGGTAGTTGAAGAAATTCGCGGGAAGGGGAATGTACCTTTCCAGTGCTATGTCATATGTTTTTCTTCTTTTTGGAGAAACTGTAGTGAGTTTAACTCCATGGAATGATTTGAGCTGAAAACATGGACAAATTTCTTAATGAAACAAAGGAGAACACATTTCCACATTTATTCCAAGAGGACTCGTGCTGAATTGCTTTAGAACTGATTCCTGGTGGACCTCAAAGTAATTATACTGACTAAAAAAAGGCAGACAGTATGTGATTCCAATTATATCATATTCTAGAAAATACACACCAATCTATAGGGATACAAAGCAGATCCGTGGTTGGCTAAGGTGGTGGCCAGGGCATGGAGGGCTTACCGAAGGCCTGACGTGGATGCCCACTGCCTTGATCGTGGTGACGGCTGCCCAGTGTTATTCCTTATCAAATGGTGCATTTTATTTATTTTTTTTGTTTTTGATTTTGGGCATCACTGCTCTCTGGTGGTGGGAGTAGGAGGCCCAGCCCCACTGCTGGAATTGAATCTCCGTCCCAGTGGGCCGCAGTCCCACGCACAACCACTACGCCACCGGGGCTTAGCCCGAAATGGTGCATTTTAAACAGATGAGGTTTATTTGGTCAATTCTACCTCAATAAAGCTTTTAAGAAAAGAAAAAATGGGCTGTGCCCCGGTAGCGTAGTGGTTGTGCGTGGAACTGCGGCCCACTGGGACAGAGGTTCAATTCCAGAGCAAAGGCTAGGCCTCCTACTCCCACCACCAGAGGGCAGTGATGCCCCCCCCAAAAAAAAGAGAAAATGCAGGTATAACATTGGTCAGAGTGCTCTTTTGTGAAAGAAAGAAAGGCTGCTGCAGAATACAGCACGCATGAGATTCAAATCTGTCCATTTCGTGCTTCATGTCCTGGTTGTTTTCCTTTAGGAGTCCATAGAGGCTGCTGCTTTCTACTGAAGATGTCTAACAGCAACACGACTCAGGAGACCCTGGAGATAATGAAAGAATCCGAAAAGAAACTGGTGGAAGAATCTGTAAGCAAAAACAAGTTTATATCGAAGGCTCCAAGTAAAGAAGAAATTGAGAAAGAGGGTGAAGAGACCAGCGTGCGCCCAGAGACACAGGTAAGGATTAGAAGTGCATCATATATGTGCACATTGCTTATGCTTGAATGGAAGGATGATAGGGTAGCCCTGGCAATCCACAGAAACCAATTACCTACATCAGCAACTTGATTTTCTCTCTAGACTTCAGCTTCAGCTTTCAAGAAACACTGCCCCATACTGAATTCATTGAAGTCTAAAGAGAACAAAGTAAAATTTCTTACTTACTTGGGTCTGGCTCCACTGAATCTTGCCTATGTTTCCTATATTTTGCTATTTTCAAGCTATCAAAATAATAATAAATTATATACACGCATCTTTAAAAAGTTTTAAAATGGCTCATACTTTTAACTCTTGAAACTGGAACTTCCTGGGCTGAGCCCCGGTGGCGTAGTGGTTGTGTGCGGGACTGCGGCCCACTGGGACGGAGGTTCAATTCCAGCAGTGGGGCTGGGCCTCCTACTCCCACCACTGGAGTGCAGTGATGCCCCCCCCCAAAAAAAAAAAAAAGAGAAAAGAAACTGGAGCTTCCTGGCTTTACCCCCAGAGTTATGTTCATGTCCTGGCTGTGTGAAAGCAGCATTTTCTGGGTCAGAAATAGTCTGTCACTTTCCATCTGCATTCATTTTGTTAGATCGAAATGGTAGCATTCGATGGCCAGACAAGCCACTCTCAAGGTCTCCACCCAGCCAGCCTGGTTGTCTTCAGCTACCTCCAGCCAACTCTTTGTAGCCCTGTGGTCATTCTGGTTTCTTTTACTCTAACTCCGCTTGAATGCACCCTTTTCTTCATGCTCACGGGTCCGATTGGCCCTTTTTATCATCTTGGGAGATAATATTCTAGCCAAGAAGTCATTTTGGAAGGTTTAGAAAGTTGAAACATGATTTCTCTAGATGTGTCAGTTCACCTAGATCTTGTCATCTTTAAAGATGAAAGCCCTGAGCAGAAATTAGACAGTTTTCCAGGATACTTTGTTGTCTGTTTTTCTGTTGTCTTTCCTCTGACTCTGTCCTGGCTGCTTTTCTTGCCATTATCTTTTCACATATGAGTTTTACTGGTCATCACTCTCCATCCATCTTTCCAGAGCTTTGGAAACAAGACGGCCTGCTACTGTTCTAACTATCCTTCTAGGCTAACTAGTCCTCTGTACTGATACAATAATGGATTTTCAGTCCTCAGCACAAACAAATGGTAGATTTTGATAACGTGCCATCAGATTACGTGAAAGATAATCAAATGGACTCTTGGGTTCAAGTTGTTTTATTCTTAAAAGACTATATCAATTCTATTCTGAACTTCTGCTATGTGTACTTCTTAAAGACAGGCGGGGGGGGGGGGGCGGACAGGACATCCATTGGCTTTATGAATGAGAGCTCTGGTAGCATATGAGCTCACAAGTCGGGCTGCTAACCACAAGATCAGTCGTTCAATCCCACCACTGCTCCACAGAAGAAAGGTCAAGTTTTCTCCTGCTGTCAAGGATTGCAGCCAGGGGGTCCTCAGGGGCAGTTCTGTTCCGTCCTGTGAGCTCACGAAGTCACCATCGATTCAGTGAGTGGCAGTGGATTTGCCTTGATTGGTTATGGATACTCCCAAGGAACTCTGGTGGTGACTTCCGTGGGCAAGCATTGAGGGAAAGGTCTGCGGTGCAAACCCACTGGCCACACCCAGGCCGAAAGAGGAAGGGGCTGTCTGCTCCTGTAAAGATTTGCAACCTTGGAAACTGTGCATCCAGGATCGCTGCGAGTCCGAAGCAACTCACTGATTTAAAAGTGGACATACGCTGCACGTACAAAGGTGCTTCTAAAATGGCACTATCTTTCCTTTCTGTTTTCCATGAACATTTTGAAGCCCCCTGGTACAAAGAGGGGTGGAGGCTGGGTCTCCGGGTGGGCTGCCTCCTCTCTGCTTTGACGCCTGCTCCTGCTGTTCAAGTAGGCAGAGAGCTGCTGCTGCCATCTGCTGGAGCTTCTGGGCCTTCTGCAAAGTCTTTGGTCTTCTTCCCCCTGTGGACCAGGACCTAAGGAAGCTCCGCCCGCCACTGTTTCCCAACCGCTCACGTGTCCTCGGAATGCCCATAAAAATTCCTTCTTTCTCTTGCCTCTCCCACATACCCAGACATGTCCTGGAAAACTGGCTGATGCTATCTGGGCAGCCCCTTTTAGAAATGGGAGCTGGAAAGTGTGGGGCAAGAGAACCCAGGACTGTGGGAGATGTATACCCGGATCAGTGATTGAAACGCAAAACTCTGTGTCTGTAAAAGAGTGATGCAGGAGACTGGTTCTGAGGTCTCTTTATGGATAGCAAAGCAAGCCCCACTGAATACATGGTACCCTTAGGTGTGCCGTCTCAGTAATGTCAGTTCCCTTCTGAAGCCTCCTGGGGCTGAATCCTAGGTTTCTCAGCTCGACAGGATGTGACCCATTTCCTTGTCTGTGGAGCCATCTGCCTCCTCTCCCTCAGCCTTACTGATTTCCTGGTCTCTATTTGAAAAGGGAGCTAGAGCTTTGGGGAAGTCAGCTTTGTACATGCTTTCTCTGCCTCAACCGCTTTTCCTTGTTTTTTTTCCCTGGATACATCTGACTCCTGACTCCTCACCTTACCTCTAATATCTGTTTTGTGCATATTTATCCTAAAAACTCAATTCACATGTGTCTTTCTCTCATAAGTCTTCCTTGGTAACCTTATTCCTCATTCCAAGTCTATGCTCCTAATCCTTCTTTTAAACCTTTCTCCTTCACAGAGCACCAAGCTCTTTCAGACCCAGAATTAGGTCACTATGGGCTTCCCATTGTATCCCCAAGATGAAGCAAAGTGTCTTGCACACGCTGTTTGTACATGTATTGTACCCTGTTGTAATTGTCTGTTTGTCTGTCTTCTTCAACAGGATTATGAGTTTCTTTTTGACAAGGTTTGTGCTTTTTATCTTTGTATCCCCTAGTAGCTAGCATGGTGCTTATCACATGTTAGACTTTCTGATCAATAAAAAACTATCCATTCTGAGAAGTAAACAGATACATAGGATGCTGCCAGAGCTGTAACTGGTACAACCCCTTTAAAGGACAATTTGATGGGGGCTGAGCCCCGGTGGCGTAGTGGTTGTGCGCGGGACTGCGGCCCCCTGGGATGGAGGTTCGATTCCAGCTCCATGGAGTAAAGGCTGGGCCTCCTACTCCCACCACCTGAGAGCAGTGATGCTCCCCCCCCCCCAAAAAAAAAGGCAATTTGATGATACTCTATTATCAGTGGATCTCAACCTTCTTATTCTCATAACCCTTTCATATAGTTCCTCATGTTGTGGTGACCCCCAAACATAAAATTATTTTTGTTGCTACATCATAACTGTCATTTTACTACTGTTATGAATCGGGTGACCCCTGTGAAAGGGTTATTTGACCTCCAAAGGGGTTGCAACCCACAGGTTGAGAACCACTGCTCTATACAAATGAAAGAGGACACTTCTAGACTCTTACCCAGCAGATATACTGTATTTGTAAACATATTTGAGGTTCATTTAAAGTAGCAAGAGAGGGCTGAGCCCCGGTGGCGTAGTGGTTGTGCGCGGGACTGCGGCCCACTGGGACGGAGGTTCAATTCCAGCAGTGGGGCTGGGCCTCCTCCTCCCACCACCAGAGAGCAGTGATGCCCCAAAAACAAAACAAAACAAAACAAAACAAACAAACAAAAAAAGCAAGAGAACATAAAGCTCCTAAATAGTGCCATTATAGAGACTGGTGAAAGAAGCTAGCCACATCACAAGTAAGAAAATCATGGCATTTTCTGTAGAATTCTATCCACGGCGGGGGGTGGGGGGGGGAAACGTTAAGCATAGTTCAATGCAATATGTATAGCATACATCTACTTGGTTAAAAACAAGCTGTGTGCATAAAAGATTTCTGGAAATATCAATAAAAGTTAATAATGGTTGATCCTTTAGCAGGGAGCCCAGTGCTGGGGTCAGATGTGAAAGGGATATTTTTACTTATATTACACCTCTTAAAGATTTGTAATTGGAAATGGATAGTGGCAAATACTGCTTCACATTCCATCCTGTTGCTGCAACAGAGCTTGTCACTGATGAAGACATGTCCGCTCTCCTGGTAAAGAAGAGAAGGGGAAGAGAAACCCCTGCCTGCCCCATCTTGCTGCCCCTCTGCCTCTGTCTGGCTTCTTCTCCCAGACTCCTGTCTCAAGTTTCGTTCCAAACATCTCATAACTGCCGCATGCCTCATCATCCCACATATAAGCCAGCCCCGCTTCCCCAAAGCCTGGATTTTTACTTCTTAGCTATTTAGAAACCTGCTCAGTTAATTAGTCATTTCTTCCTTCATGCCACCTTAAGTTGTCAACCCGTATCTTCCTTAGCTTCCATTTTGCGCCTTGCACATTCTTGCTCCCATTTGCTCTGGAAGTCTTATTTTTGTCTTTCCTCTTACCCGCCCTCCTCATATCCCTGACCCAGGTAGGCTATCCGAACCACCACTAGGAGATTAGACCTGGGAAAACTCATTCAGAAAGGAGACAGTTGGCAAGAACAGTCTTCATTATTTTCCTGCAGCCATAGGGATGTATCTTTGGGGCATCTCAAGTTTGAATTTCGTGTTGTTCTGTAAAGATGCTAGTGTAAGTTATGGCTCAGGCTCTTCAGTTACTGTCTGTTGGGTTAGATGGGCTCTGTGTTCAAATCTGGGGAAAGTTCCTTCTTTTATGCTTCAGAAGCATCCTCATCAGAAGAGGAAACCATGGTTTGTCCAAAAGTAATTTTTCTGTTAGTGAAACGGGCCAGCCTATCAGTGTCCTGTTGAGTTGTGATTTGACTTTAGGTGGGTTGTATATAGTCCCTTCCGTGCCACAGATGCTAGAGGTGCATTATACAGGGAAAGCCACGCACTGGTTCTTCTCATAGTTTGCCTACTGCAATGGCTTTCACTGGTGATGTTTTTGGTAAGATGTATTGCTTTTCATTTAAGTTTGCCTTTTCCCCCTGCTTATGTTCTAATCCTGTTCTGACAGAGGCGGACATCCAACCATGGTCATGCCAGGAAACGAGCCAAGGTGAGACCCCATCAGCTTTTTTCACTTGGGTTACTCATAGTATTCACATATGTCCTTTTTGTGTGGTTTTATTTTCTCCAGTATCGCGAGTTCAGGCACAGTCTCGTTCTGATGCTTGGAGGATATCCAGCGGGGGCCTCTGAGCAGTTTTCTGCTCACCTCAGGCTCCTTCAGGAGGAGGGCTGCCTACATTCTTTTTGTTTTTTCAGGGTTTGGGCAGTGGGGTGGGGGCAAAGGGGGGTAGGCAGGTCTGGGTCAAGTAAGTTTTCCTTTAAGATAAATCTTGCTCCATTAGTAAAAATGACTCAACATGTTTGAACAGCCTAAAAATACAGGCACTTTTTGATGTTCTTATTTTTTAGGTTAGGACAAGGAGGAGGGTTTTGTTTTGAATCATCGTATGATAAAATTAGTGTAGGCACAGGTTATTTTAAGGAGAATTATCAGCAAAGACTATATGTGTTAGTGTGTGATAGCTTTTTAATTAGCTAGGGGAGAGTAAAATATCAAACATTGCTTGCAGTGGGGAGCATTGTCACCAAAAGTTTTAATAATAATTATTAAAGTTTTAAAAATAATTATGGGTGCCAACCCCCTTGCACCAGATAAATAATGGCGGCACCGAGGGCCCAAGCTGGACTGTGGCCTGGGTTGGAAGAAGAGCAGGCGGACCGAGAATCGCCTGACCCACGGGGATGAAGGGCTCAGTGTTGAGGTCCAGCCTACGGGGGCTGCTCTCTGCTGCTTGCATTCTTCCCAGACGTTTGAAGATAAAGAAAATAGTTGCTCTCCTCATTTTACAGATGAGATTGACCAAGGAGAGTCTGTAGCAAGTGGCAGAACTGGGCTTGAAGTCAGGTCTTCAAATTGTGTATTCTTCTCACTATCCGGTATTACCTGGCGTGCACATGCCACGCTTTTGTGCTTTTTGTTTTCAGGATAAGCCTTGACCCTCTTGTCGGAGCTCTCAGTAAATGTTTATAGATGTGTGGTGCAGGGGGCTGCCAGCCCCAAGGTCAGCAGTTTGAAACCACCCGCCGCTCCGAGGGAGAAAGACTGGCTTATCTACTCCCACGAAAAGTTACAGTCTCGGGAGCCCACGGGGCCGTTCCGCCCTGCGCTCCAGGGTCAGTAGGAGTCAGAAGTGACTCCGCGGCGAAGAGTTGGTCTTTGGTTATATCAGAGCATTGATGGGTACAGTACATTTCCGATCTTCTTCAAAGAGCGGGCATGGGGGAACGGAGTCTCCAACCAACTGAAGTCATCCAAGTGGGTTAGCTTTAAGTCAGCAGTACAAATTTGTCTCTTTTATTCATTTTTTGAGACTCTTCCTTCTGTATCTACCCTTACCACTTGGGATTTGGCATCATTTAACACTTACTGTCTAATGTAGACAAAGGAAGGCGCCCTGATGCCATAATGCAGGAGATATTTTGCTCCTAGTCGAGAGATTAATGGTTCAAACACACAAGGTGCTGCGTGGGAGAACGATGAGGCTGTGAGTCTCCTAGCTCCTGCTGACAAAACTAGGCCTTCTGCCTCTCAGATCCTCTGTGTTTTCCTGCCACATTATACCGCTGTGTAATCACAGTAAACGTCTGAGTCTGAACTTTGGGTTAGACTGCTACTACAGGGTCTATCCTGTAGCATCTGGGTGGCATCTGGGGTCTTAAAGGCTTCAAGTTAAACAAACGGCCATCTAGCATGAAAGCAAAAAGCCCACGTGGAAGAAGCACACCAGCCTGTGTGACTGTGAGGTGTCACCTGAGGGATCAGGTGTTAGACATCAGGAGACTCAAAAGCCCATCTGTGGACAATTGGACATCCCCACCCAGAAGGTCACAAGGAAGGGACAAGGCAGCCAGGTGCAGTATAGCACTGAGGAAACACAGCATTCCTCTGGTCCAGTGGCTCCCAACCTCCCGTATGTCTCGACTCGTTAATACGGTTCCCCATGTTGTGGTGACTCCCCAACCGTGACATTATTTCCGTTGAGACTTCATACCTGTTATTTTGCTGCTGTTATGAATCGGGCAACCCCTGTGAAAGGGTTGTTCAACCCCCACAAGGGTCACGACTCACAGACTGAGAACCGCTTTCTCGTTCCTTAATGCTTCCTCCCCTCCCCCTGTCATGACCCCAGTTCTACTTGACAAATCTGGCTAAGCCAGAGCATATACATTGGTGCAGATAAGAGCTCTTGAAGCACAAAATCCAGGACAGAGAAAGCCCTCAGGACTGATATTGAGAGTATGGATACCATGAGGTGAGGGGAGAAGGGGGAACTGAATGCCCCCCACCCCACCCCCCGGGGAGGGGGGAATGAAGAACAGAAACGAAGGTGAAGGGAGACAGTGGGTTCTAAATTATCAAGGGTTCTCGAGGGTGAGAGGGGCTGGGGAGTGGAGCTGATACCAAGGGATCAAGTAGAAAGAAAATGTTCTTGAAATGATGATGGAGGGCTGTGGCGTCGTGGTTGTGTGCGGGACTGCGGCCCACTGGGATAGAGGTTCAATTCCGGCTCCACAGGAGCAAAGGCTGGGCCTCCTACTCCCACCACCAGGGAGCAGTGATGCCTAAAAAAAAATTTAAAAATCAAAAAAAAGAAATGATGATGGCTACGTAGGTACAAGTGTGCTTGATGCAATTGATGTATGGATTGTTATAAAAGCTGTAGGAGGGCTGAGCCCCCGTGGTGTAGTGGTTGTGTGCAGGACTGCGGCCCACAGGGTTGGCGGTTCAAATCCAGCAGCAGCTGTCCAGGAGCAAGGCTGGCCCTCCTACTCCCACCTCGGGGCAGTGATGCCCAGTGATGCTTTTTTAAAAAAAGCTTGTTTAAAAAAGAAAGAGATTTAGATGAGGTAATTTTCCTGTTCTCTTTCCAGAATAGCCATTTTTGTTTTGCATGCCTTCTGTTGCGAGCAAGCTCATTTATTTTTCAAGTGAATCAGGAACTGAATCAGTAGGATCTATTTGGGGGAGGGGAATGCTATTTAATGGAAATAGCAGCAGAGCCAAATAGGATGCTTTTCATTTAGCCAAAAGCTTTCTGAGTGCCCACCAAGAGAATATTTATGTGTATTCGGTTTTCCTAGTCTAATTCCAAGCTGAAGTTGGTGCGCAGCCTGGCGGTGTGTGAGGAGTCCTCCGCCCCATTTACTGATGGGCCACTGGAAACGCAGGTAGGTCCTTTACAGGAGTTAGGTCTTTTTTTGGTTTGGAGCTTGACTCTTCTTGGTAAAATCTAGCATAACACCCAGCAGTCTCCACTATCAAGCTGGGGAATCGGGGCAGAAAGAGTTTGAAAGCAAAGCTGTTCCATTAAAGGGTGTGGGTGAGATAAATGAGGCCTCCATACCTCGGCCCCCAGGCTGATGCCGACGAGGGCCCGCAAGGTCTGAGTCTTCTTGGTCTATACACTCTTCCTCTTTCCATCCGACGATCATTGTTCCAGCCAGTCAGCGTAACTAACGGTCAGCTCTCCACAAAGTAGGCCACAATTGCCAACAGAGAAAGCAAAAGCACCAACAAAAAATTTCATTACCATAATAACACGTTTCTCAGAGGAAGTTGCCACCCCCAGATTTACCTTCCTTGAGACTCCAAGGGAGCTTGGGGACAGTTCAAGTCCCCTTTCCTCCCTTGTTTTTATTCCTCTTTTCTCTGTGTCCAAGGATATAATTCAGTTGCATATCAGTTGCCCCTCTGACAAAGAGGAGGAAAAGTCTACAAAGGATGTCTCTGAAAAGGAAGACAAGGACAAAAGTAAAGAAAAGATGCCACGGAAGATGCTGTCGAGAGGTGAGGACTTATCCCCTCTCTCCTCTGTCTTAGCACCCACTGCCCGTCACTGGCCCAGCAGCAAGCGGACTGCAGTGTTGCCTGGAGATGCCTGACTTGTTTGCTTTTAGTGCTGCTCGACTGCCCTGTGCTAGGGGCTCACAGGGTGCGGAGCCGAGGAGCACTTTCCCCACATTGGTCTTCTTCTTGGAGTGCACTGCAGTCTGATCTGATTTCATTTGTGGTTCTGGAATAAACACGGCCATGGGTGGGCACTGGTAGCAGGTCCTCCAGATACCCTTTACATTTTGGTTTGGGGATGGCTCGAATGATTAGATTTTTAAATTATATATATTTGTCTCTATTTATTAGCTCCTCTTTGGGTTTAAATTCTTGGGCTCGAAGGAAAACAACACAGTCCATAAAAATGATAGTTGGCAGCAAGAAGACAATCGTGGGATTAAATATTGAAGCGAGTCCTCCACCCAAGTGAATGAGTCACCCATAAAAGATGAGCATGTTTGAGGGAACATGTTTAGTGGGATTCTGGGAAACCCAGCTCAGACTGCCCTCCCTCGGAATTTATTTTTGTTTGCTAAAATAAACTTGACTTTGTTTTGACCAGGGCGTTCTGCAAATACTTACTGTTAATGCAAAGGTGGCTTTTTCGTGTGGCATCGAGGCAGCAGTGTGACCTGGTGTCCTTGTTCTGTCATGCTTGCAGGGGTTGGGTGAGGCTGGCAGAGCAACGTGATTCTGGTTTTTAATGCTGCGACCCCTGAAGTTTAATTTCACTCTTCTATTATCCTGTCTTCTGACCCCTTGTAGACTTCTGTTTAGAGGCAGGTGTGCAAGGCAATTTCATTTATTTTACTTTTCTTTTGTTGTGGTCATTCTAGACTCCAGCCAAGAGTATACGGACTCCACTGGGATAGACTTACATGAATTTCTTGTAAATACACTGAAAAAGAACCCAAGGTAATAACATGACTTGGTGGAAGGGAGGGAGCGGTCAGAGCCAGAAGGGTACCTAAGAGGCCAAGCAGCTTCCCAGACTTCTCCTGTTAGTGCCTCCGTCTCTCTCCCTGGGAGTGGTGTATTCTGTGCAGGATTCAGACTGCCCTCAGAGTGAGGTTTATGCTTTCTGGGGAGTTGGGGAAATGTGTTCAAGGAAGAAAGCAGGGACAGAGAAATGTGAAGGCTTGCCAGTACCCTGTGACAAAAAATATATGCCGAAGAAAAACATGGTTTGTATGTAACACGGGCCCCCAAACTTACTTGGCCTATGGTTGCCTTTTCAAAAAAAAACAAAACAAATAGTGAAAAAATTTCTTGGCACCCACTGGCAACTAAAAATGTTTGCAGCAACCCCCCTCCCCCACTCCCAGTTATTCCAGTACCTCCTAGGGGCGGTATCACTCACTTTGGGGAACACTGGTTGGTTATAAGCTAAGTGGTAATTGCTTGAAATTGAACTTTCTGAAGATAACCAGATGTGTAAGAATGAGCCAGATGAGAAACGTTGCCAACAGAATTAGATTTCTGATGGAAAGCAAGGTGCAGGGCAGGTTGGGAAGGAATTGCAAACTGTTGTCGCCTTGAGTTGCTGTCGCCAACAGTAGCATCGGCTAGGAAGATGGAGCCATCTTTGCATGAGCGTCGACACTTGGTCTGATTACATCCTCCCTTTGCCTTGTGTCGGGAACAAGTGGCGCTTTCAGCCCGCTGTCTATGGAACCACGGCCTTTTCTTTTGTTTACATCTTTTTTTTTTAAACAGGGACAGAATGATGCTGCTAAAATTAGAACAGGAGATTCTGGACTTTATTAATGACAACAAGTAAGTTACTTGCGTGGGACACACATGCAGTGGTGGGAGGAGGCTCAGGAAGGAATTGTAGGTACAATTTTAGGACAGCTCCCCCTCATTCTTTCTTAAAGTCTGAGTTTTGAGGTAATGACTCCTTGAGAACCCACAAGAGTTGGGGAAGAGCAATCACAGTGGTACCAGAAATCATGTGAGTGACAAACACGGTGAGGTTTTCAGTTAGTTGTACAAATTTGAGTTGGGAGGACCATTTCTTCTTTTCAACATTCTGCCTTCGTCTGTTCCAGGTTTCCTGTGCTTAAATCCCTCTTTTGCTTAATTTAATAAATTGTCAATTGGCGGGGGTGGGGGTGGGGGGGATTGGGGGGGGACGGCGGCAACATGTGGCTTAAAGAGCACGCCTAATGAAAATAGTGGGGCCGAAGGCTTGGCAATACTGTTGATAAAGAAATTGAAGAAGTCTTTTTGACGCTCATGGAGTAAATGTCTGTCTTCCTTTTTTTTTGTGGGCATCACTGCCTCTGGTGGTCCTGAGAGCCCCCGCTGGATTTGAACCGCCAAGCCCGCGGGCCGCAGTCCCGCACTCAACCACTTACGCCACCGGGGCTCAGCCCTTGTCTTCCTTTTCATGAACAGCCTTGGTTTGCTGGTTTTCTTCCCCTAAGAAACTCCTCTTTTAGACACCAGTAAGAAAAAGGACGACGGGCTGTTACTGCTGGGGTTTCCCCTGACGTCATTTTTTTGTCTCCTGGGTTTCTTTAAGTAACCAATTCAAGAAGTTCCCTCAGATGACCTCCTATCACCGGATGCTGTTACACCGGGTAGCTGCCTATTTTGGGATGGACCACAATGTTGATCAAACTGGAAAAGCCGTCATCATCAATAAAACCAGTAACACCAGAATGTAAGGGACTGGAGAGATGACCGGTTGGGCTGGAAGCAGGGACTGTGGGATCAAGCGCACTCCTTGGGCAAGTGGAGGAGGTGGAGAGCTAGGCATCGAGCCCTCACAGAGGCCTCGGGGACAGATAGTAGAGGTGCTGATAGTTTGTAAAGCTTGGCATCAGCCTCTCTTTACTGTCAGTAATAGGACAAGGGTAACCTTGGAACAAGACAAAGGTGCATAAAAGAACAGCCTATAGATCTATTAAAACCTTTATGTAACTTTGTGTATACCCAAATCCAGCAACTCCTGAATATGAGTACTAGAGAACTATACCTAGGAGGCTTCCTTCTTAACAAAAGGTTCTTTCTCCTCCTTTTCTTCTGCATTTCTGTCCCAATGCCAGTCCTGAACAGAGGTTCTCAGAACATATAAAGGATGAGAAGAATGCAGAATTTCAACAGAGATTCATTCTCAAGAGAGATGATGCCAGTATGGACCGAGATGATAACCAGGTGAAAAATGAAAAGGGGTGGACCTGTAGAGAGCGATTGCAATAGGAGAAACTGGGAGGGGGAAGAATGTTTGTGGGACAGGGAAAACTCCAATTCTCTTTCTCTCGAAAAACCTGTCTTGCGCTAGACTGAGTTGGCTGACTGTCGAGGACCAGTCACACTGGTCGAGTTGAATCGCCCCTCCGAGCCCCAGAGAGACGTGGTGCTGAGCTTTGCTGGGTTTTCTCGTTTGGCCGAGAGCGCTCTGGCTCTGCCACTGACTTCTACCTCCAAGTCACTGGGGGGCAAAGCAAGGTCCCGGCCTGCTTCAGCTTTGATCCAGCTGATGGTTTTGTACTGTTTTTTGTTTTGTTTTGTTTTTCCCTTTAATGGTTAAGTTTCTTTGGGAGTCACCAAAAACTATTTTATTTCACTTCCATTCTTAACCTAGCTCAGGACTAGCCTTGAACTGGCAAAGCTGTAATCTAATTTATCCTCTTAGAAAGGCGTTTCTAATTTCTTCCTGAAAATTTCTTAGACTTTTCCCAACTCGTTTCACCAAGGTGAGTGAGTTAATTTGACTTAGATGCTGAAAATGTCAGGAGGTTCCCTGTGTAATTCACTCTATGGGGATAAGACCTGCCCCACCCCTTCATTTATCAGCCTGGCAATCTCATAATCCTTTAGTTTGGGGGTAGTTTTCCTAGCTCAAAAGAAAGTTTTGATCCAACCTGCATTTTGCTTTGGCCTCCAAGTGGGATGAGGTTGAGAATAGAATTAAGATTCCAAAGAAAATGACTGGGTAGGGCCAATACGATTCTTGCGAATGAACAATAATGACGATACTTTATCTCTGGAATCAAATGAGCTCACAGGCACTGTCTGGTCCTGAGCGCAGGACCTTCCCTGCTGCTTGCGACTTGCGTATTGAGAGTCCTTCTGAGCAAAGTGCCATCGTTAATATGGACAAACGCACTGGGTCTGATTGAAAACAAAGGAACGAACAAAAATGGTGAAAGCCAAGAAAGAGCCTTTCCATCCCGATGCCCTTCTCTCCATTTTCCCAACCCCCCTTTTCTGTGGATCAGGAGTTACTTAGACCTAGAGACACACCGTCCAGGAGCGAACTCTCCCGATTGTGAACTTTTCATCTCTTAGCTTCAGGCTTGTTGCATATGAGGGTAGGCTCTGTGTCCTTTCTGTCTGTGGTGTTAATAATCAACATAGTCATTGCAACTTCTGCATGTCTTTCCCTCAACCAAGCTCTGTTCTAAACATATTACCTGTGTGATCTCTTTTGATCATTTCACAGCCCAGCATGGACAGAGGTTATTTACCTTACTGTACATGTCAGACAATGAAGGCTAAAAGATATGATGTCGTATGCATGAATTCAGATCACTGTGAGCCAAAGCCGAGCTTCGGCCCTGCCTCAAAGCTCCTTTATAATCTTTCAGCTCTGCCACTGATGGACCACTACTAACAATTAAGGAGGGGATAGCTCCTCAAAGTCCCGTGTCATCTTGGAATGAGGCATTTAGTAAAATTTGGGCTCTCAAGTGAGGTTTAGATACTTCAGGCGAGTGAGAACTAAATCCAGTCATCACTGATACTTTCAAAGTTTGCCTATCTCCAGAGATTGAAAATCAGGGAGCTCGGCTGAGAGCAGCACTTGCCTTCAGATTGCCTCATCTGAAGCCCTCAACGCCTCTGGAGTTAAGATTAGCCTCCCTTATGACCTGATGACATTCATTCATGTCATCTTTCTCAGAGCGCCCTGCCCGCAAGAACAGTGGGGGAAAGGGCACTCTGCAGCGTCACACCCAGGACAGTGGCCATGAACCATGGGCCCAGAGAGCAAAGGAGGGCAATGGAGACGTAGCTGCTAGGTTAGCCAGAGGCGGAGCACTAGCCAGTCCAGCCAGCCCTTCTAGTCATAACCCGACATTGCTGAGACTGTAAGACTCTATCCTCCTTCCCTTCTCTGTCTCTCCTTTCCCGCCACTGTACTTGATTTGTCTGTACCTATCTTTGTTTATCCTTCTTTCGGTTCTGATCTCCGTTTCTTTCTCCCTCTTTTTGTTGCTCTGTTCTTTCTTCGTCTCTATTTCTGTGTCCTTCCCACCAGTGGCGAAGCTAAGATACAGGGGCAGGGTGGGGGGATGTTTAGACTTCTGAGTTTAGCTTCACCCTTGGAATGCCATTTCCAAGGCTCTCTTGGCTGAGCTGTGTGTGACTTGGCTCTTCAGGCCGCGGCATGAGCAAGAAGGCGTGCAATCGAGTGCAAGGCCTAGCCCTCCTCGTCCTCCACAGCCAGCTCTGCGAAGCACCTCCCAGGGCCTTCTCCCTCTCGAGCTTCCTTCTAGCTTTGCTCTCCCTCCAAAGACATACTGAATTTTCCAGGCTATTGTCTTGATGTGGAGAGCACCTGATTACAAGAAAGCAACTCAGTCCTTGTGAATAGATGTTCTTGATATTCTGGGGAGTGGGGTGATGGAGAGTCCCCAACCATCCAGAGCACCTGATCTCCCAAACTGCATGGTCAGATGTCCCCAGTGAAACCTGTCCAGGACTGGAAATTTTATTTCTTTTCTTCTTCTTTCCTCCCCTGCCTCCCCTCCTCCCCCATTTTTTTTTTGTTTGTTTGTGTTTGGATGGCAACTATAAACTCTCCTGGTTTCTCTTCCTTGCTGGTGTGCAGTGAGCTTGCAGTACGAGGAGAACTTAACTAGCTTAATTCTGCTCATCGATCTAGATCAGAGTTCCATTGCAGGATGGAAGGAGGAGCAAGTCAATAGAAGAGAGAGAGGAGGAATATCAAAGGGTCCGAGAGAGAATATTTGCCCGAGAGGTAAGTGTAGCTTCTGGGAGTTGTCAGCTCATAGCTTTTAGCTCTTAAATCTTTGGAACTGTGAATGGAATGAACCCTCTGTAATGTTTTTTGGGTTTTTTGCTTTGTTTTTTGTGTGTTTTTTTGGTCTTATTTTGATTAACCAACATCAGCCAGGCCTCGTTTTAGTCTCTAAAATTAAAAGTAACTTATTGGGAAGCTACAGATTTTTAACTTGTGCACAAAGGGACCAAAAACTTGGAGTGGCTGAATTTGGTAGCTGTGACCAGACTGAATATAGAAAGGGTTTTGGCAGGATTTACGGAAGGGCCCAGGATCTTGCCTGCCAAAATCTCTTCCCGCTTACCCTCTTTCACTCCCACTGTCTATTTTAGGCATCTTTGCTTCTAAGTGGAAGACTCATTGTCCGCACAGCCTAGACACTCATCTGATCTAGCCAGCCACATATCTAGGCGATCTGGAGAAACATTAGGCCACAGGTCTGACATCATCTTCTGTGAGCCCCACAGCCACAGAGGGTACCACTGTTGCCCCCAGCCCTGCCCTGAGCAGGAAGTCTCTTTCTTCCTATGTTTCCTCCCTTGCTTCTTTAGGACAGGAGAGGTGCTATAAGCCTAAGGGCAACTTAAGTCACTTTAGGTAGCTTAGTCTCAGGAATTTTTGACCAAATTAAACGTGCTTCATATTCCTGTATCTGGTTGCCTTTGCCTTCCGGGCTGAATGTTATGGCACAGCGGACTTCAAGAAAAGGTTTGGCTTGGTAAGAGGGAAATGAACCTCCAGAGAGTGTGGGTTTGGCATAGCAGATGGGCAACACAAGAAGAAAGACCAGCCTCCCTTTGTTGTCTATAGAGGGCCAGTTGTAGTGAATATACTTAGATGGACACCACTCTCCTTCCATTCCCCACTTTCCTTACCTTCATCAAGGCAAATAAACAAATGCCTTTTTAGCCTCACCTGGCTCAGAAAACTGTTATCTCCTACTTGACAATTTGAACCTACTCCATTGACTCAAGAGATGCAAGTTTCTCCAGGAATCCTCAGTGGAGACAATTACACAACACATCTTCTACACTAAAGTTCAAGGAGAGGGGGTCCTCTTGCCCTCTGTTAATGCACATTGCATCTGAGTCAGAAAAAGTTCTTCCAAATTAGCCCACCAATGTAACTTTTTCTCTACCTGCAAGCCACCTGGGTGGAATGAGAGGAGAGACGTCCCTGTACACAGTGCCCATGATGACACTAACCTTCGAACACATCAGGTTGATGGAAAAGCTTTTAACAACTTCTATGTAGTCCTTGCTGTCTTTCAGGTGTGAGGAGCCCTGGTGACTTAGTGGTTACACACTGGGCTGCTAACCCCAAGGTTGGCAGGTCTAAACTGCCAGCTGCTCCTGGGGAGAAAGACAGGACTTTCCACTCCCAGAAACCCACTGGGGCAGTTCCCAGCCAGCCTCAGTCTGCTAGGGTTGCTAGCAGTCGGAATGGACTTGAGGGCCGGGTGATGAATTTGAGGTCTTTGAAGCATGTTTAAGCGCTTTATGTAGGCCACCTACGTGACCCTTACACCAGGTTTCAGGATTTCCTCCGGGTTATCAGTGAGACACAGAGTGAAGCAAGCACCTAAGGGTGCACTTAAGATGAGCAGAAGAACTAGGATCTCCGTTCAGGCAGTCCACCTCGAGAACTTCTCTTAGCCCCTACACGGACCCAACCACCCCTTTCTGACTCTCTCTGCTCTGGGATCTTTAAATGAAACGTCGGTGGCATCATAGCCTAGTTGACCACCTGCTTCACCTACACAGGGGCATGCCGGCCGTTAGCAGTCACAGATGTTCTGAGAGCAAGGACAGCTCGAAATAAGAGAATTGAGACTGGTTCTCAACTGACATCCCTAACAAAGGCAAAGTGTCTCTTCTGTCCTTTTTTCCTCCTGATATCTAGTCTCATCAAGCCTCTCCTGACATGTATATTCTTTGTTAAATCTTTGTAGATTTATCACCTTCATTGTGGCACTTCCTGGCTCTTGTTATGGTAGATGTATCAGAAACTTTAGAAGGCCTAGACAGGGAGAATGGCTCCACAGATGCCCACGGAGCGAGAAGGGTGGTCGGCCAAAGGGAGCGGATTCAGGGCGGAGCTGCCGTTTCTAGAGGGGGAAAGAAGCAGGAAGCAGGCCCCAAAGGAGGAGAAGTGGAACGAAGGGTGTTCGGATGGAAACGCTGCTGCTGCTGCTGCAGCCTCCCGGCACCGGAGCCGGCTTGGGACATCTGCCCGACATCAAGGCCTTGGTCCTGAGGCACAGGGTCCACCTGGATGCTCACTTCACTCAGCTCAGTGACTTTGTCAGGAAACGGTCCCCACAGAGAAGGTTTCCGACTCTTAATTTTCCCATTTTTTCTAGTCGTCTACCCATTTCCTCCCCTCCTTGGGTCCCAGGTGTGAAAGTCTTTCATTTTGCCTAGTGCAGAGGACAGAAATGGAATAGCCTTGGAAACAGATTTTCCCAAACAAAGAACTCTGTTCCTTTCTCTTGCGTCCTCCCCTTTGAAGACAGTCCTTAGGACCAAGCCCACCAGTTGTATTGTTCAGCTTACCTTTAATGAAACGACATGTAAGACTGCAAAGGAAGCCATAGGTTAATACTTTGCTTCTCCCCCTTTCCACACTCCTTCCTACCTTTATCACCCTCTCTTCTTGAACACTGGGTGAAAAGGCTAAAGCGTTGAATGCTCTTTTCCATTAAAGGTGAGAGGTCCTATTGGGGGTGTGGGTGTGGGCCATTCTGTCCCTCCCTGCTCCCTCTCTCCCTGTTGGTGGGTGAGCTCTGGTATAAGGACCGTGGGTTTTCATAGCATCGTGGACACCCTTTTTGGTTATGCCATGCTGTTTTCTTATAAGTTATTTTCCGTTTTCTCCCCCTCACCTAGACTGGCCAGAACGGATATCTAAATGACATCAGGTTAGTACCACTTAGCATGTGCCCTGCTTTTCATTGAGCTTTTGTCAGTGAGGTTAATATAATCCTGTAATGATGCTTTTCTTTGATGTTAACCAACAGACTCTCCAAAGAAGCCTTTTCTTCTAGTTCTCACAAGAGAAGGCAGATTTTTAGGTACCTCTGTGTGATCTCTATCTCTTTTCTTTTAAGTTTGTTTTGCTATAATCTTTTCAGCGGAGTAAGTTTGTTCCATGCATGGCTGCTTGTGGAATAATTCAACTAGTGGTTTTTGCAACATTGTATTTTTTTCCCATTAAAAAAATTGACTCTTTCTCAATGACTTTATTTTTTTTAATCCATTTGGAGCCCTAGATCGGGTTATGAAGGGGATCCAATAGCTGTCTCTGGGATAGGTCCTGCTCCCTCCCAGAAATTTGGTGGAACTGGGCCAAAAATTTTTTTAATATATATTAATCAAAAAAAATTAAAAATATATATATATATTAATCATTTTATTGGGGTTGGGGGGTAACCTGACAATTAAAAATACTTGAACATATATTTATATTAAGATCAAAGAGTAAGTGTCTTCTAGTTGCCTTTTCTAACTATGTGAAGAGATGAGGAAAGTTTCTTTTTGATCCAACAGAATGTTTTGTACTTTAAGAATAGTACACATGGGCTGAGCCCCAGTGGCGTAGTGGTTGTGCGCGGGACTGCGGCCCACTGGGACGGAGGTTCAATTCCAGCAGTGGGGCTGGGCCTCCTACTCCCACCGCCGGAGAGCAGTGATGCCCCTCCCCCCCCCAAAAAAAAGAATAGTACACATACAAGGCTGAGCCCCGGTGGTATAGTGGTTGAGCGCAGGACTGCGGCCTACTGGCTTGGTGGTTCAAATCCAGCAGTAGCTCCACAGGAGGAAAGACTGGGCCTCCTACTCCCACCACCAGAGGGCAGTGATGCCCCCCCCCAAAAAAATGAATAGTAGACTGAGCCCCTGTGGCGTAGTGGTTGTGCGCGGAACTGCGGTCCACTGGGACGAAGGCTCAATTCCAGCAGTGGGGCTGGGCCTCCTACTCCCACCACCGAGAGCAGTGATGCCCCCAAAAAAAAGAAAAAAGAAAAAAAAAAAGGATAGTAAACATACACACCTCTATCACTCTCAATGGAGAGTTTTATTTTTGAGATAGTTTATAGGCAAGATCACCGTAGAAAGGACCTTTCTGTCTTAGAATAGGCTTAAAGCATATTCTTTATATGGTTATTCTTAATTACTTGTTCTTAGTGCTGGTGAAAACTATTGTATTTACTTCCCCAGACCTCATATTCTCCACTTTCAAATTAAACTTGAAACTCTTCCTTAAATTCTCATCGTCGTCCCACCCTAGGGGATTAAACAGGGCATGGACGAGGGAAGCCCTGTTCAGGGCCCCGTCCGTGTCGTGGGTTGTGTGTCCCATTGTTCTCCATGAGGTCGGTAGTTTGAATCCAGTGGCTGCTCACAGGAGAAAGGTTTGGCTTTCTGCTCTGGTAAACAACAACATTCTTGAAAAACCCCCAGAGCACAGTCTACCCTGTCCTACAGTGTCCCTATCAGTTGGGATCAACTTGATGACACTTAAGAGTGATTCAGTCTTAAATGACGAATTGGAAAAAAAAAAAGTGAGTGAGTCTTGATGTCAGCTCACTTTAAATATATCCTTTCCAGTTTTACTGTCCCGTAGAAGACCTGTCAAGTACAGAGCACTTGCTTGTTTAACTAGCATTCAGGTGTCCCCCTTTCCAGAGGGTTTCTCTTTCCTTGACTCCTGAGCTAGAAAAGGATTGACTAATGTACATGAGTTAAACATTTGATTCTCAGTCTTTTAGTTGTCCTTTCCAAAGATGGGTGAAAGGCGTCTACTCCCATAACAGCTTCACGTCTTGGAAGCTCACCGGGGCAGTTCTCCTCTACCCGATAGAGGTGCTATGAGTTGAATCAACTAGATGGCAGAGTTTGAGTTTGACTTCTGGTTTTCCAAAGATGGACTATGTGGCACAAGGGATTTGGGGGGTAGAGGATTTGTTCCTCTTCCCATATCTCTGAACTCCCCCCCCCCAAGAAAAAAACACCATCCTGTGCAGAAGCCCATCCGAACACCCCTAGCAGACAGGGACGCCATGGTGCTCATGATGGTAGGGGATAGAGCCATCCTCTTTTTTAAAATTACTTTTACTGTATTCTCTGTACTTAGTACCACAGGTCGCTCTAAAATGCCTTCAGTGAGCAGGAATTGTAAAGCTTTCTTGTGGACTCTTTGTGTGACCTAATGCACAGAGCCTTAGCAGTTTCCTGAGTATACCTTACCTGATTCAGTACGCTCACCTCCTGGTTACTTCTAAGAAAACAAAAATGGGAGGCTTTAGTGGCTATTAATGGCAAAGCTGGGCTGGATCCCTTGTTCCATTTTCATTTCACTGTACCGCTCCAGCCCTGGGCAGCATCACCCTTTCCTCTCCGAGTTGAATTCTGTCTGGAGCCCTAATTCATATTCATTGCTGAAAATGATGCCCTTACTCGTGCCAAAGAGAATCAGACTGCATCAGCTGTACAGATCAGCTTTAAGGATCCGGTGAGCAGGTGCAGCCCTCTCCTCCCCATACCTCTTTGTAAGCTCTTGTTTTTTATACGGAAGAGTGATTCGAAATCTAGGTCATCTACAATGCAGCATCAGGGATATGTAAGGGAGTTACTTCTTCCCCCATGTGAGTCCTGGGCTAGAATTTGGATGATTAGCAATGGATATTCTCTAGCTACATTATACCTTTGTTTCCAAATCTGCCTATGAAATTCCACACAAAATAAAACCATCCAGATTGTTGGTAACTAGGGGAACGTCCCAATAGTAAGATTCTGCTCTGTAGTTAAATGAGCCACAGTGGGACTCCTGGTAGGGCTTACCACTTCTTTGAGAGGCCTCTCACCAGATCCAAGCAACCGGACTTTTCACCAGCACTAAACCGACAAAATAAAACAGAACCAGCTCCCCTTGTCCAGGAGGCTGACATGCAGATGGGGGCTCCCTTCGCACCAACACTCACGCAGGTAGATCTGGGGCCCAGAAATAAGTCTGAGTTGATTCTCCTAGCTGTCTTATTTGTAATGAAGTGGAAACAAATGACCAGCAATTAGGCTTAATTTTAGAGAAGGAAAGCTGATCCTGGCCAAGACTCACTCCAGAGCCTCTATAAGTACAAAAGTGCTGTCACTTGGGCCCAGGGTTTTTAGTTTAAAGTTGCCTCATTCGCTCTCTTTCTCAGCTAGAAAGAGGGTCAGCAGCAGGATTGCCCTAACAGAGCAAAAGTGGTGTAGGTGGGAAGGTTCACAAGGACTTATGTTGCAGAATTTAAATTCTAATGTCCTTAAATTCAAAGCCGCTTCGTCCACTGCCACTAGTCTATTTCTGCTCACCCCTCCACCCCCCCAACACAAATATGTTTTGACTCCTCTCAGTAGACTTGCCTCCCGTGGAGGCAGAGAGCTATTGGCTCTCACTTCGGGTCCAGTTCTGTTTCTGGAGATTCCCTGATTTACGATTGTTTACTGTTTCCCATTCCAGTTTTGATGTCCCCAAGAGAAAGGGAAGAGGTTTGGGGGATACAAGGCTGTCTCTCAGTCCTCAGTCCCAGCTATATGGAGAGAAGCTTTGAGGCTATAGATGAACATACTGGTGTTTACCTTGAAGAGCTGGCATATTCTGAACCAACTGTGCAAGTGTAGTCTCAGTTTATCACGGTGGGCTTGGCTGAAAGCTGGAACAGTTACCCAGAGCATATACTTAACCCAGTTTCTCCATAATTCCTTTTGAACGAATGGGACAGTACCTTGTTTTTCTCAAGTAACTCTGAGCTTAGTGTCTTTGGTGCTAAGGGAATTAGACTGAAGCTTCCCGATGGCTTTTGGGGGGATGGTACTACAAGAAGGGGGAAGCCCAGTTATTATTATTTTTATTTAATTATTTCTGAGTATTCATACCAAACCCTTCTGGTTGCCATCCGATTTCCTTTGGTCACTGAAGGAGAGTGGGAGTGGGATTTCTGGATCTTGGTTCCGTGTTGATTGAGAGACTTTCAGAGGGTTTTCAGTTCTACTCAGGCTATCCTCTGAGAAGGATCACTGTTCATCATCACAGGCAGGGATTATCACACCATCCTAGATAAGACAGAGAGGAAAGAACCCTTTTCTCAATGGCTTTGTGCCCTTGCTCGAGGCAGTAGAGGTAGAATATAATCTGGGAGCAGCCATTACATCCTGGGTCCCAAGGACTTGTTTTGCTTTTTCTTTGCTGGGAACTTGAGTCCGGGCTGAATTTTCCAGTGCTCCCTGCAGCCACTTACTCCTCTTCCACCTGGGAGTGGCCACAAGCACTTGACTTGCCGAGACTTGAGTTCTGAGGCAGGCCTGGTCTGTGATTTACCCATGTCCTGCCTTCTAGCAAGACTACCTTCTAGGAGTCCTTTTGTCGGAAGAACTCCCAGAAGGACCTGGTAGCCCATGGCTCTCCACTGTTTCCTGCATGTGTGGGGTGCTGCAGGGGCTGGGGCCGAGACCATAGCCAATCTCAGCATCATGTATGTGGCTTCCGTCCACCTCTGGTCTGGTGTATGGAGTTAGTTGCCAGTGCACTGTCTTCCAGATGTGCCTCTGTGCTCTTTGTGGCTGTACTGGATCTCGTTCTGTCTGCTCCCATCAAGCCTCAGTTGGCCAGCCAACTAAAAAGAAGTCAGTGTCCATCTCCCCCTTCCTCTCCCCTTCTTTGTTATTCAAACACTAGAAATGAACTCTCTCCTAGCCCTTCTGCCAAAGTGGGGGGTGGGGGGTGCTCTGACCACTGTGGTCTCTGCAGGGGGAACCGAGAAGGGCTGAGCCACACCTCAAGCAGCCGCCAGAGCAGCACGGACAGCGAGCTCAAGTCCCTGGAGCCACGACCCTGGAGTAGCACAGACTCAGACGGCTCTGTCCGGAGCATGCGGCCCCCTGTCACCAAAGCCAGCAGCTTCAGCGGGATCTCTATCCTCACCCGAGGCGACAGCATCGGGAGCAGTAAAGGTGGCAGTGCAGGAAGGCTCTGCAGGCCAGGTACAGCCTTTCTCCGTCCTTGCCCCTCCCTCTGGCTTTGCTTCATGTAGCTAACAGAACACTGTCCCAGGGCCTGACCCGCCCGCAGCTCGGCAGAAGAGGCTGGTGTCGTGGGACCATCCCCCTGTGCGTCTTCTCTCATTTCCTTTCACGCCTCCTCTCTCCATTCAAAAACAGCCGATTGGGAGGAGGTGATTGTGACCCAGGCCCGGGTCAGGTCACCTGCAAAGATGAAAGGGCTTTCCTTTGGCGGCCTGGGAGATTACAAGTGGAGCAGAGCACTCCAAGACCAATCTGACTGCCATGGTGTCAGGGCCAACTCGGCGACCCCCGTGGGTCCCCTCAGCTCACAGTTCCTAGGAGGAGAAAGTCTGCTTTTCTCCCCCGGAGCTGCCGGGGGTCCCAATGGCGGTGTGCCCTCCCTGCTCTGAGCAAGATCCCAGGCCAAGAACCTGGGGAGAGTGGAGAAAAACCCACACCCAACTAGGAAGCCTCAAGAGGACAGGCTCACCGGTCTGGTGGAGACCAGTGAAATAGCTCCCCTACCCTACCCGGATCCCTGATGCCCTTCCAGCCTGGAGCTGAACCCACGCCCCAGGGTCACTTCTTGGCCCAACCCTGCACAGACCCCTCGAAGGGACATGCCCACCCATGAGACAGGTGCTCCTCCGAGTCCGGCAGGCCTGCCTGGGACGTTCTCAAGGCCAGAGGCGTGAGAAAGACGACGGGGGAATGGGAATGGGGCGTCCAGGGAGAACGTGAGACGAGTGTGGTGACTTGTCACAATACACAATTGTTGACTGGGAAATGAATGCCCCTCTTCGGTTTTGCCCAGAACACAACATGATGTCTTTTTTTTTTTTTTAAATGAAGGTGTTTTTTTGGGGGGACGGGGAGCGCATTACTGCCCTCTGGTGGAAATGGGAGGCCCAGCCTTGCTCCTGGAGAGCTGCTACTGGATTTGAACCACCAAGCCAGTGGGCCACAGTCCCGCACTAAGCCACTATGCCACCGGGGCTCAGCCCAATACGATGTCTTTTAACAAAAGGAAAAGCGTAAGAGAGGTGATTGCAACCCAGATGCGCATCTATGGCATGTGTGAGGCCTTCCGCTCTCCCTGCCCCAGGGGCTGGAGTTTCACCCTCCTCCTGCCTCTAAAAATCCAACACTGGCGAAGAGTTCCTTCCCAAGAAGCTCTGTAAGTCTTGTAGGCATGAGTGCTGGTGAAGATGTCACCTCTGACTGCCGGTCTCTGCTGCCCTGCTCCGTGTTACCTCCGTGCTCACCTCACTGTCTCTGTCTTCGCTTAGTCAGTTGTCACACTCCCCCCCAGCCTGGTGTCCTTGCTCCAGTATCAGCCTTTTCCAGAGTCAGTCTCCCCTGTGAAACAGATTGAATCACATCAGTCCTCTCTCTGAGACTGCAGAATTCAAATTTCAGAGTTGAAAATACTAAATTTGGGGGCCGAGCCCCGGTGGCGTAGTGGTTGTGCGCGGGACTGCGGCCCACTGGGACGGAGGTTCAATTCCAGCAGTGGGGCTGGGCCTCCTACTCCCACCACCGGAGAGCAGTGATGCCCCCCCCCCCCAAAAAAAAAACCAAGAAAATACTAAATTTGTGTTTTATCCTTGTCTAGTAAAAGTCCAGCCGATCCAATATCGCTTATCCTCACTTGCTAACTCTAGTTTGTCACCACCGTCTCATTTCCAGACACTGCCCTCCAATGAACTCTGTCTGCCCTCAGCCTGACAGCCCTCTGTGGTAGCGTTTCCGCCCAGCTCTTCTTAGCCTGTTTATAGCCTCTCTGGCCCTTTCCAGGACTTTGTCTCTGCTTTCCACAAATGTTGACCCTGTCACTGATGTCGCCGCTAGCAGATTGTAATAGCTGTGTGGCTGTCCATCTCCAGGGGAAGAGTCTGTGCTTTTCAGAGCCAGCCTGCAGCATGGCAGAGAGGCAGTTTAAGTGTGCCGTGTCAACGCATACTGGCCTTGGGACGTCTGGAAATTAGAAAAATGGTGGATGGAGGGGGTGTGTGCGCGTGCATGCACTTGGAGAAGCACGGTGTCTCCTCAACAGTTTTGATGAGATGATGCAAACAGAGAAGAAACCAAAGTGAACAGGCAGGTCCCTGAAGGCACCAGGAGCCTGGACCTTCCCAGGAAGTCAGCGCACATATTTTAGCATTCTAATTATGATGGGCAGCTTCTACGTACTTCGAAGGAGGTACCTTAGCAGTTCAATTCCAAAACCCAACTCTTGACAGTCACATTGGTTCCTGCACCGGGGGAGCAAGAATCTGCCATGGGGAGGTTATGCCCCACCATGCTTATCTGGAGACTGGGGGCCGGTGGGGGCGGGCAGAAAGGGCAGGGAAAGCAGAGAGCCCCGCAACTCGGCCCTCTGCAGCTGCTGAAATCACTGCTTATGTTCACAACTCTCGGGTGGGCCTTCTCTCTGCCCCAGGTATGGCGCTAGGTGCCCCCGAAGTGTGCAACCAGGTCACCTCATCCCAGTCTATCCGGGGCCTTCTCCCCTGTACTGCCCAGACGCAGCAGCCGCTTCCTGCTCTTCCACCCACGCCGCAGCAACCACCGCCCTTGAATAATCACATGATCTCACAGGTGAGTCACTGCTCAGTGTGGGAGCCCCTCCACTGTGAGTCCCGTAAGCTCTGGCAGTGCACTTCTGGTGCTCGTGCTGGGGGTAGCAGGAAAGAAGGGTTTGGGAGACACGCCACTCTTCCCTCATCTGTTAGTAGTGGGGAAAGAGAAGAAGGGCAGCGGTTTGGCCCAAGAATCCAGAAGAATCAGCCTGAGAGTTCTTTGCCACGTATTTCTTCTTCCTCCTCCTCCTCAGAAAAATCAGTGGACTTTTTGGCTTGTCTCCCCATATACTCTGTGTAGTTAACCAGGGGATTTTCCTGTATCCTTATACAAAAGGAGCCCCAGTGGCATTGTAGAGGTAAATGCTGTGCTGCTAGCCAGAAGGTTGGCAGTTCAAACCCACCAGCCACTCCATAAGAAAAAAATGAGACTGTCTGGTCCCATGTTTGCAGCCTCCGAAACGCTATCATCCAGGGTCTCTGTGAGTCAGAATTGTCTCCATGGCTGGGTTTGAGGTTCATATGTGAAGCTTGAAATGATCGCAGCTCCCAGCACAGTCTGATGAGTCTGTTCGTGTCTGATGACTCACAGCACAGGTGTGTGTGCGACCGTTTCCAGGGAGAGGGTGTAACAACCCTCAAGACCTGTGCCACGGGGTACAGAGACCCCAAAGGGATATAAAAGAGTATGTCGTCCCCAACTCATGTTCTATATATTGAAGGATTGACAAATGAATAAATACTTTGAGGATGTTGGGGATGAAATTTCTCACTGTCATTGAAGTGAAATACAAATATGGAATGGGAGCAGGTTCAGAAGAATCTTCTATCGGGCTGAGCCCCGGTGGCATAAGTGGTTCAATGCAGGACTTTGGCCTGCGGGCTTGGCGGTTCAAATCCAGCAGCGGCTCTCAGAAGCAGCACTGGATAGCGCCCACAACCACCAGAGGGCAGTGATGCCCCCCCTCAAAAAAAAACCAAAACAAACAGAAGAATCTTCTATCATTGGACTAACACTAGCTATAGTATGGATTTATGGTTTTTCATATCTAGAGATGGATATGTGTGTTATAATACAGGTTTTTGTTTTTCTTAAATGACTGTATCTTTCTCCTCTTGGACTGATAGATTTGGCACCCACTAGAATTTGAATGAAGTTTGTTTCTTTGGAGCCCATGCAAGACATCAGCATAAGAATCAGGTCCAGTCTGGAAGTGGAGCCTCAGTGTAACAGACTGAAAAGTCACCTGAGTTCTCTGAGCAGAGCTGGACTGAGGGCTTCACTCGTCCTCCTTGTCCACACCCTGGCCTCGCCCCGCGAGGTTGTGTGTAGGAGAAGTCAGGAAGCTGGCGTGTCTGTCCTGATGCGGGCTAGCTTTTCTCCCAGGACTTCTTTTCCCCGCACAGGCAGGACAACTCTTTTCTGGGTACAAGAAGCAAGTCCCGAAAAGCTTAGGAACTGGACAGTAGGTCAGAGCCAGCTCCGCCTCTTCTCAAATACAGTGAAAAGAGGGCTCAGCGTGAAGCGATGGCGCCTAAGGAAACCCTGCCTTATATCTCACCTGGGACACACATGCATACCGCTCGTTCCTGATCTTCATCGTTGTCCCTAAAGCTTTCCCGACTCTCTGGTTGAGGCCGTGTGTGTGTGTGTGTGTGTGTGTGTGTTGGCCCTCACCTGCTGTGTTCCTCGGTGTGTGGCATGTGTCTCACTTGTCTGTGGCCCCAGGGGGCCCCCATTTTTCCTGCAGTGTGGGTGCTTGAACACAGCCTTGTTCCCTTCTCTCCCTTAGTTATCCATCTGCTTCCACCTTCCTTCCACACCGAGAAGCAGGAGGAAGGAGGAGATAAGAAGAAGGAACAAAAGTTTGGGACTAGACATGTTTTAGACAGGGTATGCACATGACCAGCCCTATGCCCGAAGTTTCCGGTCGGATTGTGTGCGTGCTATCAGAATTGTGAGTTTGAGGATCAATGGGTAATTCTTTGGGGTGGGGATGACCTCCTTTTGCTGGCTCCGGACAATACAGTGGGGGCAGGTCAGCATCGTTTGACACAGAGGTCTCTGCACTTTCAGGAACCTACCCTGGAAATGAATCTTGACCACAGATTACAAGCTTGCAGGCTTATCCTAGCTAAGCACTTGTGGTAATTGCTGATTTTATATAAATCCACCTCTACCACCAGTATCCCACTATTTTTTTCCCAATTATCATTTTTTTTGGGGGGGGGGCATCACTGCCCTCAGGTGGTGGGAGTAGAAGGCCCAGCCTTTGCTCAATGAAGCTAGAATTGAACCTCCATCCCAGTGGGCTGCAGTCCTGCCTACAACCACTACGCCACCGGGCCCCAGCCCTCCCAATTATCTCATTGGGGGCTTTTACAGTTCTTATAACATTCAATACATCATTTGTATCTAGCATATTTGTACACGTTACCATCTTCATTTCCAAATATTTTCTACTCGAGCCCTTCGTATAAGCTCTTCTTTCCCCCTCCTTTTTTTAAAGTCATTTTATTGGGGGTGCCCCACTATTTTTATAAGGGGGTTTCAGAAAGTTCGTGGGAACAGTTATGCCGTTTCTCGAATGGTACGTGGCGCACTGCGTGGGAGTGAGAGCACGCACACTGCCCCCACTCTGAGTATGCTGACGCGTCTCCCTCCGAAGGGAAGCCTTGGTCAGGGCTTCTAGCCGGGAGCTCTGCAACAAGAGGTGTGTTCCAGACCTAAGGACAGTCTAGGCTCTTCTCGGAAGGATTTCTTGTCCTATGTCAGTATGACGTGTAAAGCCAAAGGATGAAGCTACGGGCCAAAGGGCCAGCAGTAAGGCTACCCTTTTGTCCTTTCTGTCTAAAATGGACCATGGCTCTTAAAAAGGAACCTGCTCGGGCACCTCCTGTGTCCTCAGGCATCTAACAACCAGCCCACGTCCCACCAGTAGGTGGCAGCCACATCCCTCAGGGTCAGCCTCTGACTTCCCTGGGGTTTTTGCCGATTCCCGAAGTGGGAAACCCTTCAAGGAGAGAATTGGAATTCTACAGAATTGGTTTCTACAGAAAAGATTTAAAATAGCTCTGAGACCCCCGACTTGAACACTGCCCACTCACAGGTCAGAGGAGGCCCGAGAGAGGAGCATTACTGCTTCCCTCATGCTAACGCCTCTGGAGTAGTCTCCTTTGTGGGGGCTTCTAATTCCAAGACACCCCATGCCTCGACTTTGAGTCTCCCCTGCGGCAGCTTCTGCGGCAGGACAGGATATTGCCCCCCTGCTCCGGCACACAGTCTCGATCCGGAGAGGGTGGGACCTGTGGGAGATGCTGGGAGTCTTTGGTTTGCCTTCTTCCTTTGCCGCCTGAGGGAGTGGAGGGGAAAGAGTGGCAGGGAGAGGTGCGTTCCAGCCCCAGCTCCATTAGCTGCGTGATCCGAACAAGTGATTCCGTTTCTGGGACTCCCTTATCTGGATGGTGGTGGTTGAGAATCAGCACAGCAAAGCACACCCCAGGCCCTCGGTTCCGCCCTCCAGGTGCCTCGCCCTTCTCACCTTCCTCCTCTCCCCTTCTTCCATTGTTCTTCCCCAGGACCACATGGCAGCCCAGTGCCCCCCATCCGAGTTACTGTGCGCATGTGATCCCTGATAGGTAGACCCTTGGTACTAGTTAAGCTAAACTCGGGTTTGGGGTTTGTTTGTTTGTTTGTTTTTTGGAGGGGGGGGCAATTACTCCCCTCAGGTGGTGGGAGTAGGAGGCCCAGTCTTTGCTCCGTGGAGCTGGAATCGGACCTCCATCCCAGTGGGCCACAGTCCCGCGCACAACCACTATGCCACCGGGGCTCAGCCCTCGGGTTTGGTTTTTAAAAGGCTTCAGGGAATATATTCGTGGTCTACGATTTAAAGATTATCTCAGAGTCATAGTTTCCCTTAAGGAGTTCATCTACCCTGTAGAGCAGTGGCTCTCAACCCTTTGGGAGTCAAACAGCCCTTTCACGGGGGTCACCTAAGGTCATCGGAGAACACATCTTTCCAGTGGTCTTAGGAACCGAGACTCCGCTCTTCTATCCGTCTTCAGGTGACTCTGCCCACATACGGAGTACCCAGTGTGAAGACTGTTACCCCTGCTACACCAGCTTCAAGATAAAATTTCATTTCTTTTGTCATTAGAAAAAAATATTTCGCATCGTTTTTGTGACGAATCACTATGCTTTAATTATGTTCAATTGGTAACGATAAAAAAACATCCTGCATATCAGGTGTTTACACTATGATTCACATTAGCAAAATTAGAGTTATGAAGTAACAATGAAAATAATGCTAAGCTTGGGGGACCCCAGAGCATGAGGAAGTGCACGGAAGAAAGGCTCTGGGCATGAGGAGGCTTGGGGACCCCTGCGAGCCGTGGAGTGGTGCCCAGGAGGATTCGCAGTCGGGCTCTGCGTTGCTTCCATTCTGATGGGGATTCTTGTGTGGGGTCTTTGTTCCAGGTACTCAGTGGTGACAGGCCCCAGCCAGTCCTGCTCTCCTGACAAAGGAGTCCTGCCTCTCCCTCTTCCTCTGGTGCTCCAGGCACCGGGAGACCAAATGTACCTTGGATTACTGTGAACCAGTCGTAACTTTTTAACTGGAAAATGAGTTCTCTCATCTCCCTATACTCCCTATAGGAATGTTGTAAGCAAAACTGAGACAATGTACATAAAATGTTGCCTCTTTGGGGGTGAGGGGCGCCACCCCCTCAGCAGGTGTGCTGAGAACTGGTGAGGCCATCCACAGGGCTGAAGGGGAGGGAGAGTCATGGGAGAGGGAAGAAAACTCCCCTGTAATTGGTCTAGAGCACCTCCTGCGCCTCTTGGAGAAACCCCCTGCTGGAGGCTAGAGAAGACCTCGTTGCCTGAGTCAGTACAGGCTCCCGGCCGCCCACACGACAGGGTAGACCCACCCCTGTGGGTTTCCGCGACCCTAGCTGCTTCCTGGACTAGAAGCCCCTTTCTCCTTTGGAGCGGCGGTGGTTTTGAATTTCCGACTTTGTGGGTCGCTGCCCAACACAAACTTAGTATGTTACCAGGGCTCTTTAAGGAAAACAACACCCCAGCAGTTACAGTCCGTGCTGAGACTCCTCCTCCTCCTTCCTTAGGAGGGTGGGTGGAGGTGGGGGGCTCATTGTGCCCTAGGACCAAGGAGCTGTTGGGGAGTGGGAGGGAGTGGCAGAGTCAAGTGGTACCTAGGTCTCTCTCTTCTCCTCTGTCCCCGGGGAGCCCTGAGGTGGTCCTGGTCAATGCGCACTCCTCCCGGAGCTGGGGGGTGAAATCAGGACATGGTGTGAGCCTGACCTTGGAGGACCCTCCCTACAGAGGCAGTATGCCTAGGGCCCAGAGGAGTCCTCTCTCCAGGGACATTCACAGAGGGCTCCGAGAGTGCTCCCCAGGAAGCTTGGACTCAGGAAGAGGCCTTTGGAAAAAACCTGTTTGGAAAAGACCTGTTTGAGCTGGTCCTGTTTTCAGCAGCCGCAGAATTCTGAGTGGCTACCAGGGTGGGTGGGGGTGGGGGGTCTTTCCTGATGGGAGCAAGGCCGTGTGTCAAAGAAATGTGACAGCCACCAGCTCTTCCCAGGCTGGGTCTCCAGCCAGTGCTAGCTACCGCCTGCCCTACAGCCTTGCTGTTCATGTAACATTTCTTTTTTGATTAACCTTGTTATTCCTCCCTCCCCATCTCTGCCCCCCCACCCCCCACCCCTCCACCTTTTCCTGGACTTCCTTTTCTCTTCCCTTTTTCCCATGCCTCTGCTGGTCCACAGCCAGTCCCAGCTCTGCAGCCCTCTCCGCAGCCTGTTCAGTTCTCTCCAAGCTCCTGTCCCCAAGTCCTTCTGCCAGTCTCTCCGCCCCAGCAGTACAACATGGTATAAACTCCCGTCCCCTCTCTGTCCTTGTCATGTGTGGCCTGTGTCTGTGGGCATGACTGGGTCCGCCGGGGATGGCTTTGCAAGCATGCTGTGCTCTCTGGGGAGCTACGCTCGTTCTGAGGGGCCAGCAGGGCTGGAGGAGGCTGCCTTCCAACGGCCTGGTCTCCGTCTGCCTGGCGCCTCCATGAAGGACAGGAGCAATGGGTTTCCCTGAGTTTCGGGAGAAGGACCACCGTGGGGAGCCAGCCTAACCCCGGCTCCTCCTCATCTCTCTCAAGGTGCCCTTTCTCACACTCCGTCCTGCACCGGTCTCAGGAGCCCAGTTTATTTTGCATAGAATGGCTTTCCAGAATTTACTTTGAAAATAGCACAATTGTAGATGTTTCTGGCACCACTAGGAAAAACGTAAAAACGTTCCCATGATCTTAGCATGTTATTTTATAGGAAAAAAATGCCCTCATTCCACTGCATTGTACCTGCCATGCGAGTTGGTCGGTACCGTCACTACACATTCTTTTTAAGATCTGACGTACGTGGTGGTCGACAATGTCCACCACGGCCAGTAGAACCCTGGTTTTCTATTTCGTGTTAATCACAACTCTCTGATTTAGTTTTTCTTTAATTTTAATTAGAATCCCCTCTTTCCTCTCCCATCTTTGATCTCTGTTCTGAAAAGTCCAGAAGTTTGGACCTCAAAGTAACCCTCACCTCTTCCCTGTGTCCTCTCTTCCCACCCAGTAAGGTAGCAACACCGCTAACATGATGATCAGAGGGAACATGGATTGAAGCGATGCGAAAACATTTTCTTTTGATTTCTGTTAGTTTCCGTATCTGCTCTGGTGTGGTGGTGGTGAGCAGGAAGGAAGAAAAGGAGGTCACAAAGAAAGAGACGTGTGTGTGTGTGTGTGTGTGTGTATGTTACTGTCCAGAGAGCAGCGGGAAACCAACACACCCTGCACTATCACTGTACCAAAGAGAGCGCGAACCCCCTCACCTTCTCTGCCTAGCGGAGAGGGCTGAGAAAGAAGGCAATTACAGACTGACCAGTCGGTCGGCCTCCAGCTCGGCCACTCACCCTGGCCTCCTTTCGGAGGTGAGAATTGGAAGTGGCTTCTGAAGGGCCAGAGAATTTGAGGCCAGTGTCGGAGCACAGAGGTGGAAATGGTCTGGAGAGGAGGAAGGGAAGCAGTAAGCAGTGGGAGTGGGGCCCCGGCAGCCCTCCCCTCCTTTGTCGCTGGAGCGAGGTAGCCACCCGAACCTCCCCGCCCAGCCGCGGCTCCAGGGGTCATTTACTATCAAACAAGACTCCACACAGCATTTTATAGGAAACACTAGGTCCTTTGTACGATTGGGGTCATGAAAAAGACCGGAATGGAAAAACTCCGAAATCTTTTGCTTTAACCTGAGCGCTTGTCCTGTTTTGCACAGCAGCAGCATTATTCCCGTCACCCCAGGAGAAGCCCTAATAAAGATCCTGGTCAAGATGGCCATTGTTAGCCTGGACGGGGGTGAGAGACTGGCTCCGGAGTGGCCTTCAAACCACTCTCCAGTGGGCAGTGGGCAGCAATTTAAAGCACCTCACGACAGGTTTAGCACCCAAAGGCACCTCCTGGCGCACAGAGGCAAAGCTCTCCTCTAGAGAACGTAGTTCTTGTTGTGTCTGCCTGTCCGTGTGTGTTAACCCCGAGAGACGAGACTTGATAGGACATGACCTAAGTCTCCCTCTCTGTCAACAGGCAGATGACCTCAGCAACCCCTTTGGACAAATGAGCCTTAGTCGCCAAGGTTCTACTGAAGCAGCTGACCCATCTTCAGCTCTGTTCCAGCCTTCACTGATATCCCAGCACCCTCAGCAGACTAGCTTCATCATGGCTTCCACGGGACAGCCCCTCTCCACTTCCAACTACTCCACCTCTAGCCATGCACCACCTACTCAGCAAGTCCTGCCACCCCAGGGTTACATGCAACCCCCTCAGCAGGTGAGCCACTGGAGCCCCCAGGTGAGTGGGTGTGGTATTACTCTTCCTGCCTTCCCATGGACCTAGCCAGACAAAGGGGACACCTGCCCCACCTGGAGCTTGGGCGTTGCCATGCCCCAGGGCCACTTTCTCATGAGACCAAGTCTTTCCCATTTTGAGGGGTGGGGGGGGGCATCACTGCCCTCTGGTGGGAATGGGAGGCCCAGCCTTGCTCCTGGAGAGCTGCTGTTGGATTTGAACCACCAAGCCAGTGGGCCGCAGTTCCTCACACAACCACTACACCACCAGGGCTCGGCCCTATTATTATTATTATTTTTTTTTATGATTTTTTTTGGGGGGCATCACGGCCTGGTGGGAGAGGGAGGCCCAGCCTTGCTGCTGCTGGATTTGAACCGTCAAGCCAATGGGCCGCAGTCCCGCACTCAACCACCCGCACTCAACCACTACGCCACCGGGGCTCAGCCCCTATTATTATTTTAATCAGTCTAATATCATACAATAGTTCAGTCAATTCAAGAGGAGTTGTACATTCTGTACAATCTTCAGCACAAGGTTTGAGAACATTCTCTTGGTTCCTTTTTTTTGTGGGGGGTGGGGGACGGCCATCACCGCCTTCTGGGGCATCACTGTCGTGGGCGCTACCCAGCGCTGCCTGAGAGCCTCTGCTGGGTTTGAACCGCCCAGCCCGCGGGCCACAGCCCTGCACTCAGCCACTGACGCCACCGGGGCTCGGCCCTCTCTCTTGGGTCTTGCACTCGTTACTAGCTCCCCATTCCCTCCCAACCTCCCCTTGCCGTGCCCCCATCCTTTTCTCTTAAACACGTATGCTAATTTTCCATCTCAGGTCCACAACCCCTTCATGTGTAGATTTCTGACCATCAGCCCCAATGGATTTAATCGTTTGCAGTCTTACAAATAAACTCAGGGGACCCTACACATCTCTTTGCTTTCCCCCTAGATCCAGGTTTCTTACTATCCTCCTGGACAGTATCCCAACTCCAGCCAGCAATATCGACCTCTTTCTCACTCGGTGGCCTACAGCCCCCAGCGTGGTCCACAGCTGCCTCAGCCATCCCAGCAGCCTGGTAAGGAAAGCATGCGGTCTGAAAGACAGCGGCGGTTCCTGGGAACTCAGGGTTGCCTTCCTCCTCTGGACTAAACCAGAGGTGGCTGGGACTCCAAACGAGAGACCCAGAATTTCCAGAGAAAAAAGATAAAATAAAGTGAAAGGGACTGGCGGATAAAGTTTGTTGAGACCACACTAATGCCTCTTCTGCCTTTCCATTCCTAGGTTTACAGCCTATGATGCCTAGCCAGCAGCAGGCGGCTTACCAAGGCATGATTGGGGTCCAGCAGCCTCAGAACCAGAGCCTGCTCAGCAACCAGAGGAGCAGCATGGGAGGCCAAATGCAAGGCCTGGTGGTTCAGTACACTCCACTGCCTTCTTACCAAGTGGGTGCATTCTGAGTAGGGGAAGATCACCTAGTCCCTGGGGAGACACAAAGGAAAGCAGACTGGCCATTGAAGATAAAAAATATTATCCACTTTCCCCGAGGGTTTTTAGGTTTTTCCCTCTGAGAGATTGCCTGGAGAGTCTGAGAAGAATCCTGACATTATTTGGCCTTTATATAGCTGTAGAAATGCTTAGGCCCCATGGGAAAGCGGAACCTACAGGAACCTCAGACTCGTTCCTCTGCCTCAGAGGCCCAAGGCTTGTGTGCGGAGAAGGGTGGGACAGAAATTGCTCTGAAAACATTTCCTTTACACCAATGTCAGATGTAGTGCCCCGGTCTAGTGATGTCCGAGCTGTTCTCCTGATGAACTCGGGTGAGTGTGAGGGTTCATTCCCGTCTTGTCTCTCTGCCAGGTCCCGGTGGCTAACGACTCGCAGAATGTGGTCCAGCAGCCTTTCCAGCAACCTATGCTGGTCCCAGTGAGCCAATCTGTGCAAGGGGGCCTGCCAACAGGGGGCGTGCCAGTGTACTACAGCATGATCCCACCCGCTCAGCAGAACGGTACGAGGTGAGGACTCCCAGACGGGGGACGGACGACCTTGTCGTGTAGACCTGCTGCTGCTGCCGGGGCCCAGGTTGGGTTGGGTTTCTGTGGGCCTGAGCAGGGCAGCAGTAAAGAGTGGGGGTGGGGGTGGACTGGAGGGGTCCTGCTCCTTTCCTCCTCTTTGATTTCTGGGTAGTTAGGGCTTGTCGGCAGGAAGTTCCTCTGTCTTCACAGACGGGCAGGCTATCATTCCCTCAGTCTGTGTTCTTTCAAACTAGTGGGAGTGCGACTGGGCGAGAGGCAGGTTTGGAGAGTCTAGATGTTTATTTTCCTGTGTGCCTTTGTGTGTTGGAGTGAGCCTCAGACGGTATGTCTATTTTGATGTGTTTTGTAAGTCACAGCTAACAGAATTGTAGAGAGAGAAGGAACCTTAGAAATAAATCTAGTTGGGCTGAGCCCCGGTGGCGTAGTGGTTGTGCGCAGGACTGCGGCCCACTGGGACGGAGGTTCAATTCCAGCAGTGGGGCTGGGCCTCCTACTCCCACCACCGGAGAGCAGTGATGCCCCCCAAAAAACAAAACAAAACAAAAAAAAAGAAATCTAGTCAGTGCCCCTTGTTTGATCAACAAATACATTCAGCTAGGGATGTTAAGAAGTTTGCCCATATTTTTTAGCGAGGTGGAAGCAGAGCTGGAACTAAAACTCAAGTCTGGGCTGTGTGTCTGTCTCTCAGTGTATTTATCTTTGTATGTATGTCTCCTTGCCACCCATGGCTGTCTGAGGTTTACCTCTGTCTTTAGGTGGCTGTCAGTCATATCTAAAATCACCAAACGCCTTACTCTTTTTTTACTCATCTTTCTCTCTAGCACTCCATATCTGTCACTGACACACTCTTCTTTGTGTTCCATTTGTATTTCCCAGAATTGGTGTGTGTGTGTGTGTGTGTGTGTGTGTGTGCCTTCACTAGCCTTTACGCGTACGTGCGTGTCTACACATGTGTCTGGTATTTGGGAAAAGCATGTGTCTCTCCATTCCATCTGTAGCACTGATTAGCAGCTTCCTAATTGAAAGATGATCAAGTACAAATATATATAATTAACTTTGAACTGATGAGTGATTTTAGAAATTGCATGGCAAATTGGTCTGGGAATGGCTTGGAGCTGCCTCAGCTTCCCAGGGGGAGGCCCAGGAAGCAGCAGCTGTTTGCCAGGAGCTGTGTTCCTCCCGCTGCCACTTCCCCACTCCTCTCTTCTCCACCTCTCCAGCCCTTCGGTGGGGTTTCTACAGCCTCCCGGCTCTGAGCAGTACCAGATGCCTCAGCCGCCCTCTCCCTGCAGTCCACCTCAAATGCCACAGCAGTACTCAGGTAAGAGGAGAAAGGATGAACGGGACAGGGTGTGTGTGTGTGTGTGTGTGTGTGTGTGTGTGTGTGTGTGTGTGTGACTCGGTGGGGGCAGGGATCCAGGGTCTAGGCCATGGGAAGAGGAACATGCCAAGGAAAGCAGCATGGTATTCTAGAGCAGGGGAGGACAGAGAGAATTCCGGAACCCTGGGTGACCCCATCGCCCAAACCAAAAGCCCAGTCCACTGCCATCCCCTGGATGTCGACTCCTAGCGGTCCTGTACACGTCACCAGGGCTCTGGCCGCCTCCCTAGCAGGAGCAGAATCACTGGTGGTTGTCCAGGGGTCTGGACGCTGACCTCGAAACGAGTGTGAGGTCAATTCCAGGGTTTGACTGATTCCATCATCAGCCCCTGCTGCCTTTGGGAAAGGAGGTGTGTCCCCATCGCCTGTACTCGGTCTTCCCTTCCCCTGGGGTAAGTCGTCGCCGAGGTGGATGTAGCAGGGTGTGGGGCTAGGTGTTCAGGACATCATCCTGTGCACGCGGGCACAGAGGAACTGTGAGCAGGGGAGTGACCTGCCCGGGGCCGCAGCCCAGCGCTGTTTCGTTCCTGCGGTCTTCCAACTTTCTCAGTCCCCGCCACATCCTGGGTACCGCAGCTCCCACTGGCTTCCACGGCCAGGGCTCACGGCCTCCAGACTCGCTTGGGAGGTCCAGCCACGCTGGGGCTAGGTCTGTGCCATGCAGCCCCTCACGTCCTGCTTTTGCCGAGAAGTCCCCCCAGATCAGGTGCAGCAGCCCCTGCCCGGGCCCCACCCAGGCCGTCCTGATAGAGCGCCCACCGCCTGCCACTGACACCACTCGGGGTGCAGGGAGGGAGTCTTCATTTGGCTGCCAACGTCCTGAGCCACTCTTCTTGGAAGGATGTCAGACTGCCCTCTTCTGGTGAGAGGAGGTATTTCTCCAGTTCTCCCCATTTGGAACAGACTTATCATCCATTTAAAGCAGCGGGTTTCAACCTGTGGGTCCCGACCCCTTTGGGAGTCAAATGACCTCTTCACGGGGTCACCCGATTTGTAACAGTTGCAAAATTGCAGTGATGAAGTAGCAACGAAAACAATGTTATAGTTGGGATCAGCAGGAACTGCATGAAAGGGTGAGGCATTGAAAGGTGGAGAACCACTGGTTTAAAGGTTTTTGCACCTTAAGGTTGTTGGGTGCTGTGGAGGGAATTCCAAAACTAATCCTGTTCATAAGACATGATCAGTTCTTACCTTCATGGAGCAATGGCCACTGTCTTATCAGGCCCAATGAGACTCCTTCCCAGGCGAGAGCTTTCAATTCAGCAGCCCTAACCTTTGAGTACAGGAGTGGACTTGCCAGCTCTTTCTGCCAGTATCCGCCAGGGGCAGTTGGTCTGGAAACCCCTGCTGGAGGATAGGAACTGTGCAAGCCAGCTGCCCGCCCCACGGCAGCCCTTTCTCGCCTGTGCTTGTTAGCATGGCCGTGCCTGGGCAGGGGGGTGTACTTGTACGTCCATCTCTGTGTGTCTGCTCAGTGCTGTGTCAGTGCACAGCCATGAGGTCTCTCTGTGGTTGTCTGTTGGTGCTCATCTTCAAAAACGAGGCCTTTGAGCCAGCAACGAACCAAATGAAAAGAGTTCCCCATTCCCTGTGCTGGACCGAGTCCTGGGAAAGCCATCTGAAAGCTGTTGCTCTTCGTGCACCAAGAAGCCACTCCAGGGAGCTGGGCTGGCTGTTGGGAAAAGGCGGTCCGTCTCAGTGGGGGTCCACCACCAGACATGGAGCCGACCTCTCTTCCTCTCAGGCGCAGCTAGCCTGGTGGACCCGTGGCTGCTTATGGACCCCCTGTTCTTTTCCACCCACGTGGACTCAGAGACCGCCCTTGCCTGCAGCAATCTAAGCACAGCACCTGCCTCCTTTCGGCTCAGCCTTCAGTGGGAAGGTCAAAGACAGGCTGCGCCCACAAGGACACCTCTGTCACCTTCAGAGGATAGTGACCCGTCCTCCCCCCCCCCCGTAGCAACAGGGTCACGTTTCCAAAAATAAAGGTGGGGATTAGGAGTGGCTGTTGCTGGAACAGCTGTTCCGGCTTGTTAGCCCACTTTTGTCGTTGCGCGGTCTGGACCTTCATCCCTCCGCTATGATCCTGCACATAACTCTAACCTCAGGAGCACCGTGCTCTTGCACTGAAGGGTGTCTCACGCGTGGTCCCTCTGGAACGCCTGTGCGATGCAGGAGGAACACACAGACATGAAGTGGCAGGGACCCAGCAGCGCCGGGGGAGAGGCCTACAGAAAGAGGCCTGCTGAGACGTCTGCCCTCCCAGCCCCTGAGACAGCCTGCACCCCAGCCCATACCACCCCTTCCCCCCACAAACAGGCCTGAGTGGAGTCTTTCCTGTCCTCTGGGCAAGGTAAGATGCCTATGGATTTGCTTCCTGGACATTCCTCCACTAGATTGGATCCCTGGTGGCGAGCACGAGGCCTATCAGTCTTCTCCCTCCGTGATTAAAAAAATAAGAAGTAAGAAAAACGAAAAACAATCCTGCCAGACATAAATGTCATCTGTTTGTATTTATGCGGTTTGCTCTGCCCAATCGACCTTTCTGCCCAGGTTTAATGATGCCACTTAAAAAGCCATTCACACGGCCTCCCTCCTTCCAGAGCTTTCAGGCTGAAATTGATTTCTGCCTTCAGCCCCTTTCTCCCCCTTCCCAGCCGGACCCCAGCCCCAGCTCCTCTCCCCAGCCTGCTTCTATGTGAGTGCTGTCACTGGGCAGTGGGCTGTCGGGTGGCTGGTTTTTTTATTGCCACATCCATTAAGAAGTAGCGACAGTTCCGATGCTAACGGATGCCACCTGCTTTTGGCTAGAGGAAGAGAAGCATAAAAATCAGCTCATCAGCCGAGGCGTGCGCCGTGTCCTCGGCCGAGTGCAGGAACAGCGCTCCAGGCCAGCGGGGGAGGACAGGCGAGGCTGCCTTTGTTTGTGTGCGGATGGCAGCACAAAGCAGCCACCAGGCGACTGCCTGCCCCCCAGCCCCTCTTGCAGTTGCATGTTGGTATTAGGGAGAGCTGCTCCCACGGCCTTGTTGATGCCCTCCCCCTCTCCCCACTCCCCCTCTCCTGGCCCCGGGCAGTAAGCCCCCATGACAGGCTGCCTTCCAGGAAGACAATTTGGTGATTTTTGCCTTGGCCCCTCGGTGGCAGCAAGGTTTGTGGAGCTGCTCGGTTGCAGCTGTCTGGGTAGCCACTCTGCAGCCCGGTGGGCTTCTCAGGCGGGTTGGGGCATAACAGGCCCAGAAGGGTTGGGAGCAGGCCGGACCGTCCTTCAGTGCGCGACGCCACCTGCCGCCACGTCCCCGGGGCCCTCCACAGGCGACGGGAGATGCGCACCTGTCTCTCGGACTATTTGTGCTCTCTGATGAGATGAGCCTGGGGGTGGGCGGCACAAATTGACTATTGGCTGGGATGTGATAGATGCTGTGTCTCCTGAGCAACTGTCTCAGGCCTCCCGCCATTTCTCTGCCTTTGCTTTGACCGACGCTACCTGAGAAAAGTAATCACGCTCACTTCCCAGGATGACTGGAGCCCAGGCCAGAAGCTGCCACATTTCCCTGCAGAGGAAGCATTGTGATGGTGGCTGCAGCAGCCCCTGAGTGCCGCTGACCTGCCCCTTCCTCTCCCTCACAGGAGCCGCCGCCAGCCTGGGGGCTATAGCCTGGGGGTAGAGAGCAGACCCTCACTCTAGGGGGGAGGGAGGAGTACGTGTGTGTGCGCATGTGTGTATGTGTGCGCGCACGCGCGCGTGAGCTCCGGCCCATCCCTCCCAGCAGGGACTGACCATCACACTGCCTTTGCCTGACCGCTTGCTTTTCACCGGGAGAAGGCCTCAGGACGGAATCCTCCTCTTCATTGAGCCCTGCCCTCCTGGCCGACCATCTCCAACCTCAGGGACATGGACAGTCCAGTGGCCTTCAGAGTCGAGGGCCCAACCTTCTGTCCTTTCCTGCTGTCACTCACTGCCCCTGCTCAGGAGCTCCCGGGTTTCATTCTGTCTGTTTCGGCAGCTTCCTTGCAAGCCTCCCTGCAGTTGATTCCTCCCTCCCTTCGCCTCTCCTGTATCTGACCACTTGAGTTAGCTCTCCAAAGCACAAGCCCCACTGCCAACACCGACAGGATGAAGTCCAAACTCCTCAGCAGGGCATACTTCAAACTGTGACACACACACACACACACACACACACACACTCCTCCTGTTTGTCTAATATCTGTCTCCCTAATAGACTGTCCCATCCATGAGGGCAAGGACCAATTTTGTTTGTTGTACACCCAGTGCCCAGCCTAACTATAACTAGCACTTAGTAAATATTCAGTAAATGCTTGTCAAATAGGCAAATAAAGCTTCTCATCTCTGAATGCTTTCCCTGCATAGCCTCTTGTGTGTTGGCATTGGGAATTGTTACTTCTTAAACATGACATACATTTCCATACCATCTTGGCTGCTTGGGCTCCAGCCTAATCCACTTCATCCTGGCCTGAGAAATATTCTGATGGCCCAATGACCTCCTGAATCCCAGAGATGACTGACTTACCTGCAGCCATTACCCAAAAAAGTGCAGACTGGGGCCTGTGCCCACTGACCTAGACCTTGGCCAGTCCCATCTCACACAGAAGGGAGGAGTGTTTGATCCAGCACGCGAAGGACCCTTCTCTATCAGGTGAAGCCCAGAGAAGGTTGGCCTGGAGAACTCCAGGGGTCTGGGCAAGGGGGTCCAGAGCTGAATCTGCAGCGGCTCAGATTCCTGGATTTCCCCTCAGGCCTGGCAGAGTCCTTCTCGAAGGAGGAAGGCCAAAAGACAGTTTGAATTCACAGCCAACTGCGCTCTTCCCATCCCTCAGGAGTTTCACCTTCTGGAGCAGGTGTGGTGGTCATGCAGCTGAATGTCCCTAATGGACCCCAAGCTCCCCAGAACCCGTCCATGGTCCAGTGGAGCCACTGCAAGTATTACAGTGTGGACCAGCGGGGGCAGAAGCCTGGAGACCTGTTCAACCGCGAGAGCGGCCCCCAGGTGAGTCCTGCAGCCCAGCCCCCTCTTGGCAAGGAGGTAGCCAGGTTCTTCCCCGAGAGCAATCTTTGTGCCCTGGACAATGTCATGCATCCCTCCTTCCCTCCCTCCCTGGGCACTTTTGAGGGCGACGTAAGGAACTAGAAGAGGGTGCTGCCTCTTTGAGGGAGCCTAAGCTCTAAGGTGGCAGATGGGACGCCCGTGAAGTGGCTCGAGAATACCTACAAGTGAGCAGCAACAGCACACGTGGAAAGGGTTTCAGCTGACGCCTAGGGCAGAAGGGGCCGTCGGACTGGCAGAGGAACGCGTTCCTGCATGAGGAGGGTTTTCAGCTGAGCCGTAGGGTAAGCTTATCACCTGTGTGATGTGTGCAACTCTCTCCCACAGGCCAACACGCAGATGAGCAGCAGCCCTGTCCCGTCCCCTACCCAGTCCCCAGCACCCTCTCCTGTCACCAGCCTCAGCAGCGTCTGCCCGGGACTCAGTCCTCTGCCCGTCCTCCCCCAGTTCCCCCGGCCAGGGGGCGCGGCCCAGGGTAAGGAGCTGCCTGCTGACCCACCACGTGAGGTTAGGTCAGGCGCTCTCGGGACAGGGGCAGCAGGGAGCCCGGGTGGCTGCTCCAATCCCAGGGTGGAAACCTCTTTCCTACTTAGGAAACTTCTGGGGAGTTGCTCGCTTACTTGGGCCAAGGCCCCGCCTCTCTCGTCCTGCCCAGTTAACTTACTGCCAGCTGCTCGTGGCCAAGCAGGGGTGGTGACTATGGGTCCTGGCAGGGAAGCCCAGGGAACTTTGTAGTGTCCCATCAGTTTCACCCATCACTGCTGAGTCTGCCATCCGGGGCCGTGGCTGTGCCAGAAGCTGTAGCTCAGAAGAAGGAGCACTGCATTTGGGTTCAGAGTGATGGGGCTCACGTTGTTTCCACCATTCAGTCCCATAGGATGGGAAGCTGGTTTTAAAACTCAGTAAAAGGGCTGAGCCCCGGTGGCGTAATGGTTGTGCTCGGGACTGCGGCCCACTGGGATGGAGGTTCGATTCCAGCTCCACGGAGCAAAGGCTGGGCCTCCTACTCCCACCTGAGGGCAGTGATGCCCCCCCCCCAAAAAAAAAAAACTCGGTAAAAGGCCTTTGAAATGGACTTGTGTCCATAATAATAGCCAATGCTTACAAAGCTTAATATGTGCTAGGCATTACTGAAAGTGCCACATAGATTGTGTTCATCTGCTCCAACAGCACTGCAGAGGGAAGCCTCTGCCCACGCTCACATTACCGCTAACAGAGCTCGGATTTGACCCCAAGGTCGTCTATGTGTCCTCTGGGTCCCTGCACTGGCACCCCTCACGTGGGTCTGGAACATGAGCCCGGGTTGCAGGAGGGGAATGAATTTAGGGAAGCAGAGGCCTTGACTGGGAAAGGCCTGTAGCTTTCCTCCCTGATGACTTTCCCAGAGACCTTTGGTCTGTTATGGGCAGAGCCTTTCTCCAGGGCTGAGGGGACCTAGTAGCCCCATTGTCTCTGAGGGCCAAAGGGGTTAGGAAGAGAGGCAACTCTTAAATCAGTCAGGGACACGCAGGAGCACAATGCCCTGGTGCTGTCCAGCCCCGAGCCTCTTGAAGTCTCATCAGTGTCATGCCGTGAAGCTCCCGCTCCCAGCTCACCCCCTGCTCCGTCTCCTAGGGGATGGCCGCTACTCCCTCTTGGGCCAGCCATTGCAGTACAATCTGTCCATCTGCCCACCCTTGCTCCAGGGTCAGTCGGCATACACGGTGCATCAGGTAAGGGGGGCCATCTTCCCTCCCCCGTGGTCCACCTTCTCATTTGGAGCCTGGCTTTGAGCTACTCGCCTCCACCAATGAGTCAGACAAGGCAAACGGCCCAGAGGGAACAGAGAAAGTGGGAGAGGCCAGTAGGTCTTGCCCCCCACCCCTACCCCACCCCCGGACTCATTCTGCCCACTCATCCCAGGGCCAAGAGGAAAGGGCTCTTCCCGGGACTCCACTGTCAGGGCTGGCCCGTCCGTCTGTCTGGTGGGCTGGGGGCCTGCACTCCGTGTTGTTGCCTGCGGTGAGGGTTCTTTTGACTGTTGAAGGGACAGAGCGGACTGAAGCATGGAAACCGAGCCAAAAGACAAGCACTCAAGTCTGCCTCCACTGACCTAGGCACTGCAGAT
>PVJH01013679.1:47027-59756 GCA_004026705.1 Nesogale talazaci
CTCATGGTTCTGTCCTTGTAGTCCTGGGCCGGGTGCTGGAGGTGACGGACCTCCCTGAGGGCATCACGCGGACGGAGGCCGACAAGCTCTTCACTCAGCTCGCCATGTCCGGCGCCAAGATCCAGTGGCTCAAGGATGCGCAGGGGCTGCCGGGCGGGGGTGGCGGGGACCGCGGGGGAACTGCCGAGAACGGCCGCCACGCGGACCTCGCCGCCCTGTACACCATCGTGGCTGTCTTCCCCAGCCCCCTGGCCGCCCAAAATGCCTCCCTTCGCCTCAACAACTCCGTCAGTCGCTTCAAACTGCGAGTGGCCAAAAAGAACTATGACCTGAGGATCCTGGAGCGGGCCAGCTCCCAGTGAGAGGGGAGGGGAGGACCGGCGCCGGCGGGTGGGGGCAAGGGCCCAGGCAGAAAGTCGGGAGACCACACGGAACTGGAGCCCAAGACGTCGGAGGGCGGCCATGGGAAGAGACCGTGCGCCCCAGCCCCCTCGCCGCGGCCCTCCTTCCCGTCCTCTTCTATCATTTCGTATCTCTTCTCCAGCCATCAAGTTACGTTCTTTCTCCTTTTTTTGGCCAGGTAGAATTAGGAGGGTCCCACACTCCCTATTCTCCTATGTCCTTATCACCCCAGCTCCCTTTTCTTTTTTGGTCTTTATGAATATATTTATATGGACAGAATTAAGAAAAACGAGATTGATTTCCCCCCCCTTCCTTCCCCCATCTTGTCCCCCGACACACCCCCCACACAGAGTTCCCCACGGGCCCCTCCTGCCCCCGAACACTTGTCTATTGTTTGTTTGAGGTTTGTGCCACAGTAACAGACACAGTATTTAATTGCACATACAGATGTTTGCTGGGTATATTCACTGTACATTTTATTTAATCTGGTTTTTTGTTTGTTTGGGGGGCTACTTGGGGGGAGGTTGGTTTTGTTTTTAAATATAAAAAAAATCTTCTGTCAATGGACATCAAGTCCCCGTTTTTCTGTCGCGGCCCTGTTGGGGAGGGTTGGGGCTGGAGGGCCTGGGAATGGCCGCCCACAGCCGTTGGAGGGTTTGCTGTGCGTTTCTGGGTGACTTTCTCCACCGCACGCACACACGCACACACCCCTGCCTTCCTTGACACGGCAGTGCTAATGGATGGCCAGGGCACTAGCGGAACCTTCATTCTGGGCCTTTCCATCTCGACCTGGGACCACTGTGTTTAATTTAGAGGTGACCTCTGAGGTTCCTTCCAGCCTTCAATGTTCACTTACGGCCCTTATGCCTGAGTTGGGGTGGGGAGGTTTTCAGTCCAGAACTGAGTTGGTGTGTTGGTGGCATATCCTTTCCCATGTAATCTTTGGAAAGCCCTCGGGGTGGACCACTGGGCCCTTTCTTTGATCCTAAAGCCAGACGCTCGGGTTCCACAGAGAGGGGCACTTCTGGGAGCGCTCCCTGCATGGGCCGAGCTGGTAGTGCAAGACAGTGTGCTAACTGGGCGCGCGCAGCGTCCCTGTCAACAGAAGAAAGAAGAGCAGAAGTCCCCCTGCCTGCCCAGTGGAGCATCTCCTCGGTCTGGGGCTTTGCAGCCTTCTGAGATTCTGTGGGGTCAGTCAGGGCCATTTAGGAACCTCTAAAACCCAGCCCCTCGGAGGAGAGGAGGGCGGAGCCTGGTGCATGGAGGTCTCTGGGCGGAAGCAGCGAAGTCTCTGGGTTGACTTCTGGAGTCCTGTAGCTCACAGCACAGGGATCCTGTCCCGTCCTCTCCGAGAAGGCGCAGTGTTGTCTTCTTGCGACCGCACAGCCCACAGACCAGGAGAGGTGGCACCCCCTCACTCATAGCCACGTCAGGCACCTGAGGAGGCAGTGGAAGAAGTTCGATCGATGTCGGAAGTGTCGGGTGTGGCTGCCCTACCTCCAAGGGTGGGCAGTTGGCAGGAGAAAGGGGCCTGTCTCGAGCTGAGAACTCCCTGGATGGAGCCATGGCGTTCCGCACGTTGCTCCAGGACCATCCTACCTGGGTGTCAGCCCCTGTGAGCCATGGGTTTCGGGGAAGAGCCCCTGCAGGGAACCGAGCCGTCCTGCCGCCCTCACTGGGAGGCAGCTTGAGTGACCCAAAGGCTACATAACCCATGCTCGTGAAAGATAGCTGAGAAGTGGATGCAGAGGGTGGCACTGGCAAGTATTTGGACCAGGAAAAGTGGGATCGGGGTCCTGTCAGTAATGCGTCCAGGCTTTGCCTTCAGTGGACTATAGGCCCCTGGAAGAGGGGGGGGAAGGGTGCCCCACGAAGAGAATGGGCCCTTGCTGCCAGAACCGAGCACATGGCCTGCTCGCCACGGGAGACCGACAGCGGGTGGGGGGATGGGAGTGGTAGGGTCCAGCCCTGCCCTAGACCTCCTCCCCGCTCGAATTTCTCTGTGTCAGCTGTGTCGCCAGCTGTCCACGGCCCTCCAGCCCTGTCACTCCACCTCTGACGCCAAGGAGAGAGGCTAGGAGGTCCGAGACACCGCCTGCGGAGCCGGTGTGAGTACGGAGGGTTCATGGGGGGGGGCGAGGGGGGGTTGGTCAGCCCCCAGGGGGAAAAGGCCCCAGGGCATCCGGCCCCTCAGACTATCTAGGGAAATCACACCCAAAAGTCAAGTCCAGGACTGCCCCTCCCTAGTGAGCCTCCCCAGACCGTCACTGTCTTTATTTCTCTCCTGGTCTGGGAGCCGTTTCTGAGAAAATCTTAACATTCCACTCCAGAACTAGAGCCAGCACTGGAGGGCAGGTAGGGTAGGGTGAAGGGGATGGAGCAGGGAGGGAAGTAGAGGCTCGGATGACTCAGAAAACCTAAATTAGCCTAGGCCTGAGGCAGGCTGGGAGGGAGCTAGGCAGAGGGCCTCAGAGCCCCGGGAGAGTGGCCCCAGTGCCTCTCTGGGCACGTGCAGGTGGCCGACAATGAGGAGGCGCTCTGGGAAGGGGGGCCCTGTCTCTTGCCCATAGCCTTCCTGGACAAGTGCAGTACCTGGAGGAAACGCACGAGCCGGAGGTGCTGGGCTGGCCCTCAAGGGTCGAGGAAAGGTCTGGTCTCTGGCCCTCCGTGGAGTGTTCCATTCCTAAGACCAATTCCTCTCGGCCTCCCGTTCAGGGGGCAGGAATTTGCTTTCATCGTGGGGTCCCGCGTCTCGCAGGGTGACAGAAAAGGAGGTGCTGGAGTCCAGTCAGCCCTCCTCCCTTGCAGAGCCTGGGCAGAGGGGGATGAGTCTGTGTCTTGTCAGCATCACAGTTCTGGGGACCTGGGGAGGCCTCACAGTCCGAATTGGTCTCACTCATATGTGACTCACTGCTTGTCAGCTGCCACCAGCCTTGCAGCCCCCAGAACCTCTGGTCCTCGGTGTGGGCACAAGCTGGACACCCAGTCGGTTTCCGCCTCACATCCCCTAGAGCAGCAGTTCTCCCCTTGTGGGGGTCGAAGGGCTCTTTCACAGGCGTTCCCCGATTCATAACAGGAGAAAAATCACAGGGAGTAGCAAGAAAAATAATTTGATGGCTGGGTGGGGCGTTGGCGTTGTGGCATCAGGAAGGTTGAGAACCACTGCTTGAGAGAGAGGGACAGCTCTGGTCACATCCGACTTCCTTCCCCTCCGCCCTCCCTCCCTCCCTCAGCCACAGCGACTAAAGCGCGCGTTCAGGAGGGGTCTATGGAGACAAAGGAGACGGAGGAGCTCTTCTCTGAGCCCCAGGCCAATGGGGAGGCAGTGGGGGCTGGGGGTGGGCCCATCTACTACATCTACGAGGAAGAGGAGGAGGAGGAAGAGGAAGAAGAAGAGGTACCCTCAGAACCTCCTAAACTTGTCAACGATAAGCCCCACAAATTCAAGGATCATTTCTTCAAGAAGCCCAAGTTCTGTGATGTCTGTGCCCGGATGATCGTGCGTGAGTCCTCAAGGGAAGTGGTGAGGGGGATGTTGGGCTGGGGTGAGGGGCGGCCTAAGAGACGCGCTTTGCGTAGCACACAGGTTGGGCGAGTGTTTGACCTCAAGGAAATACTATCATGGGGAAAGAAAACCAAACCACTGGGGGAGTGTGAGGCCGCCAACAGAAAGGGGGCCCCAGGAGCTAGAGTAGCCGTCAGGGCAATCAGGAAGCTCATCTGAACGGTCTCCCCTTCCCAAGTCAACAACAAGTTTGGGCTGCGCTGCAAGAACTGCAAAACCAACATCCACGAGCACTGCCAGTCCTACGTGGAGCTGCAGAGGTGCTTCGGCAAGATTGTGAGTAGGCCCAGCGGGGAGGGGCCAGCCCCCCTCCAGAGGCATCCTGTCCATCTTCCTTTCTCAGCCCTTCTCTTCACTCGGAAGGAGGGAAGGGGCCTGGGTCCCACCTTGCTCTCACAAATGTTCCCTCCCATCCCACCCTACAGCCCCCTGGTTTCCGTCGGGCCTATAGTTCCCCGCTGTACAGCAACCAGCAGTACGCTTGTGTCCAAGATAACTGTAAGTGCCCCCGCGGGGACCCGAGGGGACGGGCAGGCCTTGGGGTGGCCGCAGTACCACTCCAGTCGAGGACGTCAAATTTCTAAGCAGACCATTTCCCATGCTTCTCCCGGAACCTCCTATTCTTAACCACCTTGGAAAGAGCCCATGTACTAGCTGAAGAAGACGGGACTGGGCCAGGGCTACACACTCAGCACGAGAGAGACGAGACTGCGAGATTTAAAGACCTGTTCTTCCTACGCAGCACCATTTCTAAGCGAGAGCAAGGGTTCCGGCCCAGTCTCGGCCTTGTTACAGAGCCCTGCCAGAGCCAAAGCCAGACCTGGCCAGATTCCAAGTTTGGCAACCTTTGAAAACGTATTCATTGACGATTTGCTTAACCCTGTGAGGACTGTAAGCGAAAAAGAAGTTCTCGTGGCGAGTAGCGCCCTTCCTCCCACAACACGCCAAGCAGGGCAAAAGCCAGCTGGTAAAGGACCTACATGTCTTAGAAGGAAAATGATTATCTAAGCATACCCCAGCTTCAAAGCAATTTACCCAAACCGCCAACCTCTCCGTGGCTCTGCCTGGAAGGAATCCTGGCAAGTGCATTTTCCCCATGACGTTACCAGCACCCAGCGGTGTGTTTTAGAGTCCTTTCGACATCAGTGATCCAGGTACGGCCCAGCTAGTAGTCTCTCACGATCCTCCTTGGCTTCCCCGTGGGTGTCTGGCGCCTCTCCTGTGGGTGTCTGGCGCCTCCCCTTTTCTTACATGGTGGCTCTTCCTCCAGCCCCTTGGCTGCTTCCACAATAACGCCTGCCTTCTTTCTTCTCCAACCCTAGCTGCAGCTAGTCGCAATGACCCTGTCTTTGAAACCCTGCGCACGGGGGTGATCATGGCAAACAAGGAACGCAAGAAGGGACAGGCAGATAAGAAAAATGTGAGCGTGCGAAACCTCCCCACTGGGGGGTCTTCACAGAGACCACACGTGGGACGCATCATGTCCCACCTCGGGAGCGCTCACAGGGTCTTCGAGGGGGTCCTCTTCCCCTGGAAATGCCGGGTTTGATGTGAGATTGGAGGGTGGTTGGGGAAGAACTCCTGCCATGGAGGGTGGTTTTGCCTGGAAGGACCTCCCTTCAGAAACGTGTAGCTTCACCGCCATAGCCACCTGTATAGGCCAAACCTTGTAACCCTAGCTCAGCCGATGACAGGCCTCACCCCAGCTACTGGACTGGGGGGAGAGGATCCCGAGCCAATGAGGAATGCGGGTGGCATGGTGGTTATGTAGTGAGCTGCAGCCTGCAAGGTCGGCAGTTCAAAACCACCGGCCACTCCATGGGGGGGAATGAGGCTTTCCACTCCAGGAAGCATGCCAGCCTCAGAAACCTATGGGGACAGCTCTATCCCGCCCCGAGTCAAAATCAACACAAGGGCAGTGAGGGGTGGAGGGTTTTTTTTCACTCCAAGCAATCAGAGCATTGTAGAGCCGGGCAAGGTCCAATGAAGGTCATCTGGACGATCCCTTCTTGTTCTCGATGAGGAAAACCCAGAACGCCAGCCCCTGGCCATTGAGTCCATCCCACCCCATCTTGGCCCTGTCGAAGAAGGAGTACCAACTCCCTGTAGGGGTCAGAGCCTTCATACTCCAGCCCTCGCCTTCTGCCCGTTAGAACGCACAGTCAGTTTAAACTACCCACCTCGCTTCCCCAGGGCTCCTTATCTCTGAGGTAAGGGACACAAAACTGGGGACAAGGCCACCCTCCTTTCCTTCTGGAATAGGGTTGCTGGATTAGTAATCCCCAGACGTAACCCAAAGACACAAGCTGCAGCGAGGATTATTGACAGTATCGTGCTTTGCGGGAGTCAGACCGGACTCAGGGGATGAAGGTTGGGCAGAATGTTTCCTCTAACTGATTAAGTGACAATATCCAGGGGGTCCTGGTCCTTTCGGGCGTGTCCAGCGAAAGGGAGGTTTGCCGTGCCTTGTAACATGATTTGTCCTTGTCCTCCCTGTGGACAGTCTTCTCTCTGGCACAGATGGAAGCGGTGTATTCATTAAGCCTGTGGGAACTGGAGCGCCAGGAGAGGGAACTTACACAAAGGATGATGTACTCTAAAACAGGGAGGACAGAAGAAGGGGCGAAAAGTTTGAAGCTTTGTATGGAGAAGTGCAGACATCTGGTCTCAGATCTTTTTTTTTTAAAAAAAAAATCATTTTCTTGGGGGGGGGTGGTCTTACAGCTCTTAAAACATTCCTTATACATCAGTTGTGTCAAGCATGTACATATGTTTTCATCATCTTCTATTTCAGCCCTTGGTATCAACTCCCCCTCCCCCCCCTTTTTTTTTGGGGGGGGGGGCGGGCATCACTGCCTCTGGTGGTCATGGGCGCTACCCAGTGCTGCTCCTGAGAGCTGCTGCTGGATTTGAACCGCCGAGCCCGCGGGCCACAGTCCCGCACTCCACCACTTACGCCACCGGGGCTCAGCCCCCCCCCCTTTTTTTTTTTTAATCAACTGTCTAAAGCACAAGAGAAGTTGGTTGTAGGAGGTTGGGGCAGATAAGGACTCCCATAGTGGGGACTGGGTGCCTTCTTAGGCAGTGTGCTCCGGCTGCGTCCACAAAGGCTGGCAAACCCCAGGGTTCTCTTCTCCTCAGGACTAGAAAGATGTGCTGCCCCTTTTTCTCATATGCTAGTATTTCTGAGGGTGGATGGCATCGTGAAGGACCCGGACTCTGGGTCCAGGGGTCATTTGAAGGGCCATAACAGATGCGCTCAGATCTGTTGAGGGACCATATCTGTTCTGTATTTCTCTAGAGGTCAAATCAAGGCCAATATCCGTCCTGGGGAGAATGGCAGAGGGTTATTGTAGAGAATTGCCCTCAAATCACATAGGGTTGCTTTGTGAGGTGGGGAGCTCCTGTCTTTACCGGCATTCAGGTACGGTGGGAGGGACCCGCCTGCCACTGCAGTCTCTCCTCCCGGCCCTGAGCTCCTTTTCTGTTCCCCTGGCTTGCCTGCAGCGCCAGGGTACTGAGGGTTTCCCACGGTCCTTTCTCCCTAACTCGGTGCCCCCTCCAGCCTCTAGCAGCCATGATGGAGGAGGAGCCAGAGTCAGCCAGGCCAGAGGAAGGAAAGCCCCAAGCTGGTGAGTGTCACCCCTCTCTCTTCACCGGAGTGGACAAGGCCTCACCTGTGGTCTGGGTGGAGGTCAAAGGACCGGGCAGTCATGGACACACAGGCAGGTGAGAGGATGAGGGCAGCCAGAAACGATCTCATGTTTCCCATCCCAGGAAACCCTGAAGGGAATAAGAAGGCCGAGAAGAAGTCGCCTGATGACAAAGTGAGAATCCTCCCTCCCTGCCAGGACCCCACCTGAGCTCTGACTCCACTCGGGTCCTTGGTAAAAGCTCACTCACCTGTATCCCCGGGTTCCCATTCCTCTGGACACATCCCCCTTCTCACTGGGGGAGGCTGTGATGTGTCTGGAGAGTGCCCCTGCCTTGACCATCACCATCACCCTGCCCTTCCCAGTCAGTGTGAGCCAACAACGGCCGCCCTTGGTTACCCTGCACCCCTCCCCCTAGCACAAGCAGGCCGGGTTCCAGCAGTCTCACTACTTTGTGGCTCTGTACCGCTTCAAAGCCCTGGAGAAGGACGATCTGGATTTCCCGTGAGCCTGAGCCTCTTTGAGAGGAGCGGGGCACCCGGAAGGAGGGAGGGGAGCGGCGGAACGTTGGGCTCCCATGGGGGAGAGGGCCCAGGCTTGGGGCCTGTTGGGAGTACAGGGGGATTGCCTGTGAGGGAAGCCCCTGCCTTCTGCTCGCAGGCCTGGAGAGAAGATCACTGTGGTGGATGATTCCAATGAAGAGTGGTGGCGGGTAAGACAGGTGGCTGGGGCTCGGGAAGGACACCGGCTGAGTGCTTAGAAGCTATTTCCTGAGAGACTGCGTCTCCTGCCATATCCCCTAGGGGAAAATCGGGGAGAAGGTCGGATTTTTCCCACCAAACTTCATCATTCGCGTCCGTGCCGGGGAGCGTGTGCACCGGGTGACGAGGTCTTTTGTGGGGAACCGCGAGATAGGGCAGATCACCCTCAAAAAGGACCAGGTATCCCCAGACCTAATTGTCCCACCTCATATTCCTGGGGGATCGTAGCCTATGAAGGGACTAAGATGCCCTTGTGACCCTGGTCCCCTCCCTTACTGCCCACCCAACCCCCGACTCCCCATCCTGGCTGATACCTCTTCTGACCCCCCTTCCATCCCCCCAGATCGTGGTGCAGAAAGGAGATGAGGCCGGTGGTTACGTCAAGGTCTATACTGGCCGCAAGGTGGGGCTGTTCCCCACCGACTTCCTGGAGGAGATTTAGGGGTGCAGCGCCTGCAGGCCAGAGATACACCGTCCCCATTCTGGGCGGGCCCAGTTGGGGTTGGGAAGGAAAGGGACAAAGACAACTGGCCGTCGGCAGCACGGGGCTTCTGGGAAAGAACTGGTTCCCACTCCGACCCTGAGACCTCCGCCAAGTGGACCCCTCTGGTCCAGTCAGCTGCTGCGAAAGCTGCAAAAAGGAGAATGGTCCCTACCAAGGGCGCGCAGGGGGTGTGGGGGGTGCTGCGGGATTGTAGATACTGTTCATTTATTAAAGTTTTTGGAAAAACTTGAAACTAAGTTTGATCTGTACCTGGGAGGGGTGGAGAGCCCTTCCCAGCTGTCCCATTGCACTGCCATGCAGTAACCCGAGACCCACCTGCCTGGATTGAGGCTTATAGGAAGTGGGGAGGCAGGGGTGCTGCTTGGCGTGCCCGCTGGTCCTTAGAGAAGAGAGGGGGATGGGGATATGAGCGCCCCCTGGCGCTAAAGACTCGCAGCCGCAGCCCGCGGGTAAAGGAGATTCTGCTGAAGGCAACTTCGATTTCGGAGCCTGGCTCAGCGCCCATCTGGCCACCAGGGGGCGATGCAAGATCTCGGTTGGAGAGCGAAGGACCTAAGGGGGGGCACCAGACACCAAGCCCAAGACCCTGGGCTTAGGAGGGGGTGGGGTGCGTGCCGTCTCCATGGCAACACTTCCTCTAGTCCTCGGGGAATTGAGCGAGCGAAGGGGGTGGGGGGTGGGGGGGAAATGCCCCTTCCCGCAAAGCCCCCTCCTCAGCCCTTTCCGACAGGTAGCGAGTGTGAGACCGCGGGGCCGACAGCTCTCCAGCTCTGGAGGAGACCCCCCCTGCGGCGCGCCGTATGCAAATGTTGTTATTTGCATATGCAAATATGTAAATGTGCCGGCCCTGGTCAAGGGCGGCAGGTGGCGGGGAGCGGCAAAGTGTCGGGAAGGGAGCAGAAGGAGACGTGGAGTTTGGGGACCTGGGAGCAGAGCAGTGAGAGGCAGCCTGGGGTGGTCGCTGGAGTGGGGCAGGCGGAGAGTCTTAAGCTTGATGGCGGTGGGGGAGGGTCTGGGTGGCCAGCCGGGAGCTCGGCTCCTCTGCCGGTTGGCTGCCAGGCCTGAGGTTGGCTGCCTAGCAAGGTTGGCAGCGGGAGCCCGGGCACCATCTGCTGCTGGCGGGGTGAGGGGGGGGGGGGGGTGGGGCAGAGGCTCAGCTGGGCTGGGAAGAAGGGGGCCCGGGACGGCTGAGGCGTGGAGGGGGCAGGGAGGAGCACTGAAGACGAGTTGCCCAACTGGTTTCGGTCTACCACGTTCCCTTTGCCCTTGACTGTCGGACGCCGGGGGGCCGGCACACGGCTCAGAAAGAAGATCCGGTAGCCCACCTTTAACTCGCGTGGGTGTCATGGGAGCACTGCACCCTCACCCACACACAGATCAGCCTCCCCCGCCCCCCGCCACCCCACTGCGGCGGCGAGTGGACCAGGGCGCTGATCTTCATCGACTGGTCCGAGGGACTCAAAGCTGGAGCACCGCCCCGCCCTGATCCTCGAGAGGGCCCCCCGTAATGCTGAAGCAAAACCAATTTACTGGCTCATTGGGCGGCAGTGCTGGTGGGGGGTGCCAGAGGAGCAGGGAGAACGGCTGTTCTCCCCCTACACTCGGGGGGGCGCCCCGCTTCCCCGCCTGGCGGAGCCGGCAGCTGTCCCTAATTAGAGCGGCGGTTTAATTGGATTTATCAGCAGTTAATAGGAAATTAAGCAAAGGGCCCGAGAGGTGGGGGGGGGGCGGGAGGAGCGGGGAAGTGGGTTGTGCTGAGCTTAAAAAGCGGGTGCTGAGGTGCCAAGGGTGGCGGTGGAAGGTCGGACGTCGAGCCCCAAGCCCCGTGGTCACGCCCCCGGCCCTGTCCCCGCCCACCCGTTCAGCCCGCGGCCGCGGCCCGGCCAGCAGTCCCCGGGGGAGGCCGACGGGCCGACCGCGACCCCGTGTGCGGCCCCCGCGCCCCCGCGCCGGGGAGCCGCGGCTCAGGTGATGGATGATGGTGCCGCACGCGGCAAAGGTCAGAAGTCTGGGCCACGGAGCGGGCTGCATTGCAAGCAGACGGGAGGAAGGGCCGCAGGAGCCGAGCCCCAGACGTCATTCCCACCCCGTCCCCTGCCGCCGCTGCCCCTGCACGCAGGGCCCAAACGGCGACAAAAGTGCCCTTGGAAATCGCAAAACCAGACGAGCCACGACGGCCCGGGAGGCCGCGGTGTGAGCCTCTGCGACCCCCGCCTCCCTGGGGCCCAAGGGGGGAAGCCGACCTCTGTGGCCCCGGCGGCTTCCGCGTCGGTGGGGAAGCCGGCGGGCCGGACGGCCCGAGGCCGGGGGAGCCCGCGAGCCCGCTGCCGGGGCCCACGGACCCGCGGCCAGGCGCGAGGCAGGCGGGGGCGCGCGAGCGGGGAGCGCTGCTGCCGCCACCACCTCATTATACACCGCTGGGCTAACGGGGCCGGCGCGCGCCACCTCGGCGACCTCGCTGCCCTGCCGCGCACGGGCGCGCCGGCTTCCCGAGCCCCGGGGGCGTCGGGCCGGCGTGTGCGGTCTGTGGATCGGAGCCCCGGGGTGCGGGCAGCGACGGCCCCGGGGTTAGTCTGTCGAACTCGTCCGTGGGGGCCCCCGGCCTCGGCCGTCGGCCCACACCCGTGGTGTCTGGAGTGTCTGTATGGGCTTTGGTGCGTCTGGGCCTCTTTGCGCCTGGGTGTGCCCGCGTGGGGGCATCTGTCTCCAAGGCTGTGTGTGTGTGTGTGTGTGTGTGTGTGTATGTGCGTGTGTCCGGACGGGCGCGCCGGCGAGTGTGTCTCCGCCCGCAGGTGCGTGTGTCCCGGTGACAGCGCGTGGGCGTGAGCCTGGGTGTGAGCCGCGCGCCGCGGCGTGTACCCGAATGACAGTGTGACGCGCGCGCGCGAGTGTGTGTGTGTGTGTGTGTGTGCGCGCGCGCGCGCGTGCTTGGGTGCGTCTCCCGCCCCCGCCTCTCCCCATTTCCATTCCTCTCTCCTCCCGCGGCCCGCTCGGCTCCGCCGTCCGCATCGTCTCCATCCATTATTGAAGAAACAGCCGCGTCCGCTCCAATCACATCAACACCCCCGCTCCCCCCCTCGCTCCGCGGCCCCTCCGGCGCTGGGGAGAGGGCGGGGGGGGGGGCGTGGCGCGGCAGGCAGGGCGCCCATCGCAGGCAGACGCGTGACCCCGTGCCCCGAGCCGGCCCGGGCGCCGGGACACCGGGGTCCCCGGCGGAGAGCGCTTTGCATAAACAGATGGCGCGGCTGTCTTTGTCTCGCTCCCTCGCCCGCTCGCCCGCCGCCGCGCGGCTCCCGGCTCCGCGGCTGTCTGGCTGATGCAATCAGGATCATCGCGGAGCCTCGGGACCCAGCGCCCTTAATAGCTGCAGAGGGGGGTCGGGGCAGCGGGGCGGTCGAACAGATGCGGGGCACCGTGTCTTCCCTCCCGGGCGTCCCCCCAGATGCAGTGGGAAGATGGAGGCGGGGTGGAGGCGACCGGGAGGGAGCTCCCCGCCACACACCCCGAGGTGGACTGCAGCGGCCCCCAGGGGCAGCAAAGTCAGTGAATGGAAATAGAGGTGGGGGCGGGAGAGACGAGGCCGAGAGGAGCCTTGGTCAAGAGAGACAAGATGGTAGCGAAAGACGTAGCGAGAAGACCTGGAGAAAGAAGCAGGAAAAGAGGTGCAGAGGGACCGAGCCAGGCAGGGAGAGACAGCCGGAATGATCAGGGACAGAGGGGCACAGTCCTCGCAGAGGCAAGGCCTGAAGAGGGAGTGGCAGAAAAGGAGGCCGGGCCAAGCCGGATCAGGGGCGGAGGGCTGTCCTTCGGGCAGAGAAACAGTGCAGAAGCCAGTGGAGAATG